>CAEFZX010027981.1:0-34574 GCA_903066825.1 Alfaro cultratus | reverse complement strand
CAGAGTGTGTGCAAAGTAGTAATCACAGCTAAAGGTTGCTACTTTGAAGAAACTAGAATATAAGGCGTATTTTCAGTGTTTTACACTTTTTTGTTTAGTACATATTTCCACATGTGTTAATTCATAGTTTTGATGCCTTCAGTGTGAATCTACAATGTCAATAGTCATGAAAATAAAGGAAACTCATTGAATGAGAAGGTGTGTCCAAACTTTTGGTCTGTACTGTATATTGATCAGAATTTCACTAATCAAAGCAGCTTCAACCAGCTTTAGCCTCAAAGGAACTCAGAGTTTCGGCTGTTTTTCAGTTTTTTGGGAGTTTTTTCCAGATCTGTGGTGCATAGAAGCTGAATGCTGCTTCTCCATTTTTGGTTTTGGTTCTGGATGCAGAGCAGAACCAGAACCAGAATCAGGTTTATACCATTCCGTACTGCTGTGGATTCTCAGGAACCACAGCCGCTCCCCGAATAGATAAAATTCACAAATACTTGAGACTCCCTCAAAAAATGAACAGTTCAAACAGCAAATATGTATAAATCATGTCATGCACAGTGGTAGCAGCATTAGCACTACAGCAGAAGCTAACATCCACAGCCGTCATTATATGGGAATACAGCCAATCAGCACCAAGGGAAACAAATGATTTTCTGTTTGGAAATCCTCAGCCTGTCATTCAGCATTAAGTATTTCAGCTTTTTAAAAAAAAAATATTTTAGACATGCTTCTGAAAAAAAAATCCATGATTAGGCATTACTCAGAAAAATCTGAATACTGAATCAGAAAAATGACATTTTCTATCTTCTATAAATAATATCAGTTCACAGAAGGTCACTCAGGCTATTTTGGTTCAGTCTGGAGATAATTCTGGCTTTTTATAAGAAATATGACAGATTCAGAAGAAAAGGGGTTTTATTAAAGAGTCACTTCTAGTTTAGAAAATAATAATGAAGAAAGTTAATTACAAGTCAGAGTAGACCAGTTTTTATGATTTCTTTTACTTTCATAGTTGATAAAGAGATTTACTAGGAAATGTAAACCGATATGCAGCGGTTTGGTTATGTGTGTAAAAATATTTGTTTTGTATTAAAGGTGACAATGAAACCAGAGTCCAACCTGGAAAACTGATCAATAGATAAATGAGGCACTATTTAGTAATTACAACTTTTAGAAAAAACCCCAACTTCTTTCACTTATTTACTTTGTATAAAAAATAGTTCAATTCACTACAGGAACAAATAATATGATGTTATGATACATGAGAGCCATAAAGATATTAAAGTTATAATTCAGTTACAGAAGCTCTCCTTTGGTTTCTGCCAGCAGCAGCAGAGTTGCAGAGCCTGGAAAGCGGAAAGAGTGAGATATCATTTGTATTATGCTGAAATAATAATGCCTTTAAGAAATCAAAGAAGGCAAAAAAATCGTTTTTTGGAAATTGAACTTTTTCATCTGTGAATGCCTTCAAAGGTTTTCCATCATTTCTTCACTTCACATATTTTTATTTTTGAAAAGAGAAAAGATTGAAGTATTTGCTTTTCCTCTGCTACTTCAAGGTCAGCAGGTAATGTGCCAAAAGGACTTTGTGGCGTTTTAACCGCATTATGCTGCGAAGTGCGGCCTGTGGCCCTCTTCATTGTCTGAAGTGGAATTACGACTTGAGGATAGTCGGATTATTCATGACTGGTTCTGCTTTGCATCAGCTCATACAGAGAGCCATCGGCTCTGCCAGTCGGTGCCGGTGAGGCCATATGGTGTTGCCTCAGGGGCCGACAGCAGGAAGAGTTGTGTTATTAAAACCCCAGGTAAAAAGTTGTTCGACTTTACCCAGCCTTCATTTTATCCCCCTTCACCTCCACGGTGTGAAGAACTAATGGGTTTGTTTGCCAGGACTGTCTTTTAGTGCTAAGTCTTTTTAGTTTTTATTGTCTTACAGAGGAAAAATGTAGAGTAAATAAGGCAACTTTGATCCAACTATTTTTAGATTGAATCTGGGGAAAAGTATCAATTATTGAGGTCTGGCTGAAGAGAGAGTTGGTGTAAAGATTAATAATGAAAGACTGAAGTGTGTGGAGAAACTGGAGACAGGTAGAAGAGTGTAAAGGTGAAGAGAGAGTGTGTGTGAGGTTCAGTTCTGCCCTTTTTTTGTCTGGGTGATCATAACACATTCTAATGTTCTAACACATTTTCAGACTCATTTCTCTGCACTGACACATAATATGTCCATGTTTTACAGCCGCACTTTAAACACTGTAAACATCCTGAGTTTGAGAGTATTTCTGAATTATACTGTTTTCATTTTATTTCAGGTTAAAAATGTCCAATAAATATGTTAGCTTTTGATTGAGTGTAATCAGAAATATTTTAAGCAACTTCTTTTCTCTTCAGCTTTTCCCTTTAGGGGTCATCACAGCGAAAAGATTAGCAAAAGTCTGTTTAATTAAGCAGTGCTGGGAGCTAAACAACTAGCTGTTTGTTAGCTAGCTTGTTCAGCTAGTTAGTTAGCAACAGGAACAGCATACCCTGCCTGGCATCTTATTTAAAAACAGAGTTTAAGCAACAAAATTCATATGTTTTAAAATCTTATGGGCTTTGAAACCATACATCTTTAAATTCATACGCTAAAATCAAAATCTAGCTGATAACTGCAGAGGCTGACAAATTATTTTGTATTTGTGAAAGTTGGGTATTTTTAAACTTTAAAAGTAGAGAGGATGAAAGCATGAGATGTCCTGACTGTCGTATTATGGATATGCCTTTGAAAAGAGTTCAGCTTTAATGCAGAACATTCCCTTTAAGTTTACTCCAGTAGAAAACCTTGTTTCTTTCTTTTTATCGGTTCTTAGCTAACGAATCAACTTGACATCAGAAAACTGATACTGGTGACTGAAGGCAACGAGTTCTTGCCAAACTCGTTGCAAGAACTCGTTGCAACGAGTTCTTGCAATATTTTATGGTTTTATCTTTTGCGGTTTAAGAGGCAGAAATCCTGAAAAGTTCTAATAATTATTTTTTATTACAGCTTTCATACAAAGTGGCTAAATGAAGCTAAATTATACTCACTCTTACACTTTCAGAAAGCACTTTGCCAAATCGGAAAAGAATTTAAAATCCTTTGTCATTTACTTGAATTTTATGTTCATTTTATGAGCAATTTCCTGCTGAAAATTGTTTGCTTGTCATTCTGCTCTCCCATCTGACTACAAAAGCCCTTAAACTTTAACAAAACAATGAATTTGGCTCTGTGCAAAATGTTTCTGCTCTGTGTACACAACCTTCACAGTGATTATGTGATTTTTCTTTCTTTCTTCCATTGTTTTGGTATTTTGTTGAATATGCAATTTTGCCCCTTTTCCTGCCTGGTCTTTTTCTCAGAGATGAGCAGGTGGTTTAGGAGCCGTACTTGTTCATCTTGACATTTATTAAAGGCCATTTAATGCTCAGCAGATAGAAGTTAAACTACGTATATTAGAGTGACAGAAACTTGGTGTGTACATGTGCAGCTTCAGGATGAAAATCGTTCTTTATGGAGGCTATCCGTGTTTTATCGCTCTAATAGCCTTTGTAACCAAAACATCAATTTATCTAATCCACACCAGTCAGGGCTCTCTATTTAAGCCCTGTACCCATGCACACACACAAAGGAAGAGTCAAAGGTCACACTTCCACCCCTATGGGTCCATTATTTCCAGTCCAATTTCCTGGATGTAAAGAATCCTCCCTCATGCTGAGTGCAGTGTATGGGGTGAGGTTCAGGCATGAATATGGAGGAGATCTGGATTCACACCCAAACCAGCTGGAGAGGTGATGGACATTTAGCAGCCTGACCCAGATCACCCTCATGTTCTATTCATGGTGACCTTTCCGTTACCATATCCATCCATCCATCCATCCATCCATCCATCCATCCACCCTTCAGTCAACCTGAACTCCTCTCTATACTAAAGTCCAATCAGAAGAACGGATGGGACATTTTTAAAGGTGCATTCTTAGATTTCAAAAATGATGCTAATATCTTTGCTACACTATTGCATTGCATGCTTTGCATGACGCTGTTAAGAATAAAACGTTGTTGACTTCTAAATGGCCTCTGCTTCTTGACCTTTCGACCTTTTGTTTTGTTTTGTTTTATCCTCGTTTCTTTTTCCTCCTGTTATTAGAAATAAAACATCTTAGTTCTAAGATTCACATTTGACACCAAATTATGTTTCAACTTAATAACTGGGTTAGTTATTAGACATGTTATGGGTTTTGGGACATGTCTAATATTTAGCCTCATGATTTAGCCACAGATTTCATCTGGCATCAATATTATATGTCTTTACGAACAGAAACACTGTCAATTTTACACCTTTGATCCCAACAGACATGGACTATTCATACAGAAGACTTGGCTGGCTTTGATGTTCCACAAAGTCCCCTTCATTTCCTCTCATTTAAATCCATTTTTTAGGCAATTTAAGTTTTTTACACAGCAAAGTGGGAAAGCGAGTTGTAAGCACTTTTCTTTAAAACCTTTACCTAATGATGTCATGGTTCCTAAAGAGACTGGAAAAGGTTTGAATTTGATTTTAACATTTTAAAAGTCTGGATAAGTAAAATCCTTCCTTTCTCCCTTCCATTCTTTTTTCTTTATTACCTTTACTACTTGACCTTTGGTCTTTTGTTTCGTTTCATCCTTGTTTTCTTTTTACTACTGTTTTTTTCCTCCTTCCGTCCTGCTCACCGTGGAAATATTTGACATACATTTATACTAAAAACAAACTCTAGAAAGAAGAGTTTAAAAAGGTTTACATGTGAAAATGTGTAGGAAGTTTGTGATGGAAGATTGTAAATGGGGAAAATAAATGAACTTGTGTAACTTGAGATGCTCTTAAAGAAAACATGATGAAGCCATCTGCTGCAACGCTGCGACCAAAGCATAAAGAATGTGCAGAAAGGTTGATTATAAATGATTGAGCGAGTTGAGAAAAGCCTGGAGGTCAATCAGCTGGCTGTGAATAAAGGAAAAGCTGAGGAGTCAAGGTCAGACGTACAATCTGCACCAGAGAATCTGAATGATGAGGAGAAAATGAATCGCATGTTGTTTTGTTCAAAACGAAAAAGTTTGCAAACTGATGGTGATTTCTGATTTTTTAAATTATTTTACACAAAAACTTTCTGTTCTCATCTTTAAAAATAATGTGAAGAAAATACAACTCCACAGAAAGTTTGAGAAATAGGTTGTTACTAAAAAACTGTCAAAAGCCTTTAAAGTTTTGTTCATGAATTTTAAATGTATCCAGGATGATTACTACTTTCATCTTCCACATTTTGGACAAGCTGTGATATTTGCTTCCAGACTTTACTGGCAGCAGTAATGACCTAAATAAGAAGCTTTGTATAAATCTACTGGAAAGATGCATAATTATGGATCAATATTTCTTTAAGCGTGATTAGCTTTACATAATCTGAGTTTTCCTCAGTCTGCTGAGCTCACCTGCAGCTTGGTGTTTTCTGGGCGTGTGCAGGTAGATCTGCAGAACAAACCGGGTTCTGTTGAGGCTCAGATGGGACACTGTGAGGAGTCAGAGGGCAACAGCCAGGTTGTCATGGAGACAGCAGAAGGCCCAGATGGAGGGTTTGTTAGCAGCAGCAGCATTGTTTCAGTCATTGTTTCATTCTGCTGGTGAATGTAGGGGTTGCACCAACTAGTCTTCTAGTCAATTCTTTACTCTGCAATGACTTTTTACGGAGCCAGTCGACTAGTCGCATTCACGTGACAAAACAGATTTTTCCAAGAAAATGAAAGAAAGTGAACTAGGTTTGTTTGTCAGACAGCTCAACTTGTATAAAAATATAAATAATTTACCAAAGAGAAAATGAAAACTGAGCCCGAAAACAGAAGAGGAGGAAGTGGGCAGCCACCTGAAGGCTAGGAAGCCACCTATTCTAACTCTGTTTCTGGCCAAAGTCCGCTTAACAAAGTGGATTTGTTACATCTGAGGCTGAGAGTTTCTGCAGAGATGAAGAACTGTGCCATTATTTGCTTAACAGAAACCTGGCTTAACAGCAACATGCCAGACTCAGCCTTCCAGATCAACGGTCTTTGGTTATTCGGAGCGAACCGCGACCAACGGTCGGGAAAAACACGAGGAGGAGGACTCTGTATGTACGTGAATGAAGGTTGGTGTACGAACTGTGGACTGGTTAAAAGCTGCTTCTCTGAGGCGGTAGAACTCAGGACAGTAAAATGTCACCCGTACTATCTGCCTTGGGAGTTTACTGCGGTGTTCATCGCCATTGTTTACATCCTGCCGGGTGCTAATGGCAACGAAGCATTGAAGGGGCTACATGACATCATGACACTGCAGATAATACGCCTAGAAATACGCCCAGGAAATTCAAGGTCACTTCACCACCAACAACCCCCAGCGCATGTGGAAGGGCATCAAGTGCAAGACTAACTACAACATCAGGAGTGCACAATGTCCAAGGGACCCCTCACTGAAAGATGCACTTAATAAATTTTACGCCAGCTTTGAGGATCCTAACATCTCCCTCAGCATCAGACTGATACCACCACTTAGTGACACGCCTCTCTGTGTGACCACAGCAGATGTGAAGAAGTCCCTCCAGGAAATCAACCCCCTTAAGACTGCAGGCCCTGACAACATCCCAGGGCAAGTACTGAGGGACTGTGCACATCAGCTGTCTGAGGTGTTGGTGGACATCTTCAACACCTCACTGTCACTGTCATCTGTGCCCACCTGCTTAAAGACCGCCTCTATTGTCCCTGTCCCCAAGTGCTCCATAGTGATGAGCCTGAATGACTACCGACCTATAGCCTTAACATCGGTAGTCATGAAGTACTTCGAGAGGCTAGTCATGAATCACATCAAGGACTCCACCGATATCACTGTGGACCTCCATCAGTATGCCTACAGGAAGAACAGCTCCAGTACTGACGCCATTTCATCAGTGATCCACACAGCCCTCACCCACCTAGAGAGCAGGAACTCTTACATCCTTGTGCTATTTCTGGATTTCTCCTCAGCCTTCAACAGCATCATGTCACAGACCCTGGTGCATAAGCTCTCCTCTCTTGGACTGATGTCTACACTGGGGAACTGGATTCTGGACTTCCTGACCAACAGACCTCAGTCTATCAGAATCCACAACACCCTTTCCTCCTCCATCACCCTCAGTACTGGCTCGCTGCAGGGCTGCGTGCTGAGCCCCCTCCTCTTCACGCTGACATATGACTGCTTGGCAAGGCACCCCAGTCGTCATATAGTGAAGTTTGCTGATGACACAGCAGTAGTAGGACACATCATTAACAGTGATGAGTCCATATACAGAGAGGAGATGGAACACTTGGTGCACTGTTGAAGAGAAAATAACCTCTGCATCAATGTGAAGAAGACCAAGGAGATGGTGGTGGAGTTCAGAAGGGACAAGGATCCTCATCAACCCTTGTAGAAGCAGCTGTGGAGATGGTCTCCAGCTACAGGTACCTGGGTGTGCACATATCCAGTGACCTCACCTGGAGTACCAACATCTCCCATCTGGTCAGGAAGGCCCACCAGCGTCTCTACTTCCCCATGAAGCTGCAGAGAGCTGGACTTGGGAGATCAGTCCTAAGGAGCTTTTATCGCTGTGTGGTGGAGAGCGTTCTCTGCACCTGCATCACCGTGTGGCACAGCAGCTGCACTGTAGCTGAGAGGACTGCTCTGCTTCAGGTGGTCAAGGCTGTACAAAGGACTGTGGAGAGCTACCTTTCATGCCCCTCAGACCTCTACACAGCACGATGCAGGAAGAGGGTGCTCCTCATCATGAAGGACTCAACCCATTCCTCACACAGACTGTTCCAGCCGCTCCCCTCAGGCGGGAGGCAGGCTGAGGAACAGTTTCTTCCCTTCAGCCATCAGGCTCCTGAACTCGGGTTGCACCAAATGCAGCGTCCTCCCCTAGAGTATTTACACACAGAGACATCACTTTATATGTATCACTTAAAATATTTTCATTTTTATTCATTTATTTTTCTGTGTGGTGTATTTCTTGATCTGCATGTCGGTTCATCCCGCAAAGTCAGAGAGCCACTGCTGAGTCAGCGGAGCTTCCTGCTGCGCATCGGGGCGGAGGAGCAGCAGGTGGCAGCACTGAATTCAACTGTAACCAAACATGATCCATTCATAATAAGTTTGGTTTGTGATGTTCCAACAGCACCATTGTGTAATAATTTGACTCCTATATGTGCAGCTATCCAGTGATCATCAGTGTCAGCCGGTGTCAGACCCGACATTGTGGGACTTTTTGCACTTTTCTCCGTTGCTCACAAAGAAGTCCGGGATAATGTTCTGTTTTGTGTTCTTTTAATTCTGCATAATAGACTTAGTAAAAGCAGGGGGGGGGGTCAATGTTTGCTGTGAATATAGTTGATAAAGCCTCCAAGTTGCTGTGAAGCGTCTTGCGCTTATGCCTCTTTGACGTCACCATGACTAGTCGACTTTGACTCGACCTTAAAAAATATGAAGTCGTTCAACCCCTGGGTGAATGTTGTTCTGCATGTGGTGAAATCTGGAAGCTGTGACTTACTGGCCATTTTATTTGGTACACCCTGGTGGTTCTTGTTTGAACCCCTTGGCACCAGAACTGTTTTAATTCTTGACTTTAGAGATCAGAGCATGAATACACTGTTCATGAAGCAGCAGTACCAAAGCAAGCTGACGTGTTTAAACCAAAGTGTTCATATTAAATATTTTTCAGTCAGATGGTAGCACCACCATCTGACTGAAACACTGACACCAGGAGGGATGGATCCCTTCTGAATGTTGCTTGAACTAATCTGTGTTCCTACCTATCAATCCAGCAATGTGTTTTCCAGTGTAATGGTGGATGGTGTGTGTGAACTGCAGTGTCTGTCGTTAGCATCATCAGCTTCTCCAGGGTTCTGGGTGTAATGAGCAGATCAGATTTGGTGCTGATAGTGATTGTTAAAGCAAATCTGAGACCACCAACCACACCCCTGTTTAATTCCCCCGTCATGTAAATCTCCTTGTTTTACATCCTGATGCCAGATGATTCATAAGATAAATAGATTCTTAAATACAATGAGCTGCTGTCATGTGATTGGCTGATTCCCTATTAATGGGCAGTTCAATAGGTGTACCTAATAAAGTGGCCAGTAAGTCTACATTAATCTGAAGACTCTTTCAAGTCGAGACAAAAAGGTCAAATTCATATTTAATTCTACAAAGTCTAATTCAGTCCAGATCCAGTCAGATCCACTCCGGTCTGTTTGAACTGTTTCACATACTGAACATAATCAGTATTAATACTAATCAGAAAGTAATCAATGATTTCTGCATTGTGGTTACTTTTCATGTAACCACATGAAAAGAGAGTGATGAATGTTAGGTCGGTCTGACTCTGCTCCTGCTAACATTTATGTTTTGTTAAATATTCAGTGAGGTTGTAAGTTAATGCTCAACCAGGCAGCACATAGACCTGTAGTCAGACACACTCACATTGCAGCTGAACTCCTCATAATACCTGCTGCGGTGTATAAAAATGAAAATACTGAATGCATAATGGGCAACAAGACCCCTGGGTCTTTCAATGTGTTTCTGCATTAGATTCCTCCACTCAGGCTGTTGCTATTTTCATATATTTGCTACACAGATGGCAATAAATTCAAGCTGGAGAAATACCTTTCTAGCACTTACCATATGAATAAGCTCTGCATTTAGCATAAGCAATTCACGTTAATGCACTCTGGTACTCCATTAAATGGAAAAAGAGAATCTGATGCAAACTAAATTTCAAAGCTTCTTGCCTAATATGTTCCGGTTTGCTCTTCAATGACAAACTCCTCAAACGTTTTGGTGGTCGAGCCGCAGCCATCCTGCCCTCACTAGTTTTTAAACCTTAAATGGCTTTTTCAGGTTTTATCATCTTAAGTTGAGCACAAATGAGAAAGCTGACATAGTACTTTAGTGGAGTTGGAGGTTGACATTTTTTAGCATTTTGCATGTTACTGACACATTTGTGTACAAGCATTTAAAAGGCATATGATTCAGGAGACCCACAATGATGAAGTTTATTTTACCAGAGATTAGGATTACCATCAAATCTTGCAATATTCTCATCAAAATGAAATCTCTCTCACAAAGTCCATTTATTATGAGACCAGGATATGATGGATTCATCACCCAGTTTATGTTTCAGACTCTTATTTTGAAGAACAGAAGGAAGTAGCTTCAGAGTCTGTTTGTGTCAGAGATGATTAGTAAAGAACGTTTGTCAGGGTGTGGAAGAATCTCACCGTCTTTCATATGTTGTTCTGTTAATTTTTTCCCCAATAATCTGGATTACATTCAATCATCAATAATTTGACATCTAAAATTCATTGACTGCTGAATTCAGATTCATTTCAGTTTAAATTCATTACATCAATGACAGCACATTAAAGATTGTTACATGCTTCAAATGTTCTGTAGATTTTCTAGACAAGAAACAAAGTAAAGGTGATTCAGCCACCCACCTGACTGCAGTCCAGTTTATGTAGAAGAATGGACCAAAATCACATCGAATACATGAGAAGTATTAAAGCTGTCTCTATAAAAAAAGGCTTAAACCATTTCAAAAATGTGTTCATTTCCATTTGTGTCTTACACAGAAAGTATGAACTAGGGATGCACCGATTTATCCACCAGCCTGTTTCCCTAATTTTGGTTAAATCAGTGTTCGGCCGATTTTTACATGTGAAGCCGATCTTAACCACCTATTTTATCTACCTCAGCAAAGGTATTTAAATCAACTGTTATCCTTCTTCTGCTCTGCTGTGAGAGAGGTTTGACTAACAGACCTCTTCTGTACATGTGTTTCTGTATGTTAGAATTATTCACTTTTACTGACATTAAACCGTCTATGGTCTGACAACAATATCAATATGTTCAACATTCAGTTCCCCTTCATATATGGACCAGAGGAACCTTGGCTGGACTATTCGGCACTGATTGCAGATTCTCACTAAACAGTTTGTAATTTATACAATGTTCACAAAAATGAAGATCTCGTCTCTTGAACCAATATCTGTTTATCAGACGCAGTGGCTTGTTACACTTATAATACATGCTCAACGATACAATTTGTTTCACCAACTTTGTTCTATTTGCTTTGCAAAACTGAACAACATAAGGTGAAAAATATCCTGTTATATCCCCCAAAATCTTGAATGCATGACAAGTAATCTTCACAGTTTTGGAACTTGGAACAAGATTTTGAAGAGAGATTGAAGGCAGCTTAAGATAGTAGCACTCCATATGAAAAGACATCAAAACCCTGGCAAGGATGAACAAGCCGCAATGTTTTCCTGAGCCAAGGACGCCTTCTATTAGAAACAAAAACAAATTGAGGGTGTTGAGAGGAGGATATTGCACAGCGGGGTTCATCCCCAGCCCAGAATGCCTTGCTCAGGTCTTTCAATGTTGGCGCTTGTTCTCAGGCTGCTATGAAATGAAGAGAGTGCGACACGGGAAGCACATATCCTCCCACGTTTTTTTGCAAGAGGTCACTCGAGATCAGATTAACTCCAACTTTATCTCAAGCTGAAGTAATTCCAGTGGCTGCGGTTGCTCCAATTGGACGGCAGCATATGTCGCTGAGGCTGAGGATAGTTAAAGCGCCCTCCGGGGGAACGCATCACGCCGCCGAGTGGATGGTGACTCAGACATGAATACCTTCCGTACATTTCCTCTTCCCACTCTGTTCCCAAAGGTAGAAAAGGAAGATGACTGGCGAACAAGCATGAAGAACAAGTGGGAGACTGTAGAGACAAAACTGAGAAATTTATCTGGGTTTCCATATGTGCTTCAACACAGGAACATCCTAAACGGCTTAGCCAAAAAAATGCCTCTAATAGACGGAGCTTGTTCATGCGTTAGTAGACCGTATCGTTGGCTGTTTATGTTTTCTGGAGCGGCACATTTAAAGCTTTTACATATAAACTGGTTGGTGTTAAGGACGAGGTAGATGAAAAACCAGCCGTGTTTTGCTGTCATGCTGGGTGTATTTGGCATTTCCATTTTTATTCTGATGCTCTTAGTGACATAGTAAATTTTTGAAACAGAAGGTTATTTTGGAAGCGTTTTGTCTCTGTTCCCCTCACACTTTGCCTGTTCGATGGGAGATATGTGACACTGCCAGAGGAGACGCACACATCACAAACCTGAACCCCTTAACTGGCAATACAACCCAGCAGGTTGCTCACAGACCTTGAGCAAGCTGCTCACTGTGTGTGTGACTGCACACACACATGTACCCACACACACACACACACACACACACGTCCTAAAGAGGACAGATCAGCTGTGCTGCTCCACTCCACCGGATCCACAGACTGTTTGCATGGACCAGAAGCAGCTCTGGAATCCACCGTGTCGGAGCGAAGTGGGATCCCATTCTGCCTCACAAACAGAAAGGGTTTGGCTCACAACACACACACGCACACAGTTAGAGCTGTTGACCACACAGGCCAACCACACCACGTTTTGGAGGGTTACTCTTAATGAATTGCCCCAAACTTCTCAGCTTAAGTGTAACACCATTGGACCGACTGCAGTTTCATCATCTGAACTTTGTCAGGTCCTGCTGCCTCACTTCCATAAGTGCTTTGTTTAAATAGTAAAATTGTATTTGATGAATAGAGTCTTGCGGTAAAGGTGACACTCAGTGGCTTGGTTAATTTTGTCCAGCTCTTGGTTTTTTTAAGCTTTTATTCCAGTGTAGAAGATTGTGTTTCAGCTTATTGGCGAGACGGATTTAGCTGAGGGTGACGACAGCAGATGTGGGGACAGATTGTGATGGATGTGAGAAGAAAACGCTCTGCTGGTCAGCTGTGAAGCTCCAGAGCTGAAACCCGGCAGTTTCTCACTTTCTTCTTTGCCTCTGGTGTTTATTTTTAATTTAGTCCAAAGTTTGACTCTTTTTTTCTTTTACCAAGATAATACAATTGCAAACTCTCCATGTCTACTTTCATTGCTGTCAAAGACATTTGGATTTCTTATTTGAACTGAAACCCTGAAGCTGTGTTC
Source organism: Alfaro cultratus (assembly GCA_903066825.1). Classification (NCBI taxonomy): domain Eukaryota; kingdom Metazoa; phylum Chordata; class Actinopteri; order Cyprinodontiformes; family Poeciliidae; genus Alfaro; species Alfaro cultratus. The sequence goes on along the minus strand of CAEFZX010027981.1, from coordinate 21,501 downwards.
ATGTGTATCATAAATTCTTTGCTGCCAAATCGATCAATGCTAAACCTGATCACTTGTTTACATTTCAGTACTTTCTGACTGCATGTTTGTTCCTAAAGCAACGTTAGAGCAGTTTGGAACTTCTATTTATTTTCATCTAAGTTTAAACTTGGTTCAATAGTTAATTACTAGTCAGAAAATAAAAGTCAAGGGAAGTGGTCAAAACTCAACAACTGACCAAAACCACGTCTCTTTGAATCACTGAGAGGGAAGACTTCTCCAACACTCCGTCAAAAACCAGTGGAACCTTTATGAACTTACCATAGATATGATTATTACTTCTTATTCCTTTGACTTTATCTAAAACAATGCTAACATGCAAGACCTTGCAAACATTCTTCATCTATGAATATCGCCCATTTTGTGCTTTCAGGGTGTCGTTATTATACACAAAAATAACCTCTGCTAGCTACTGTGTGTCACTAGTTTGGGTTTATTTTCTCTAAACGTTGCAGGGATGAAATCATAAAACTGGCTCAAATACAAATACATGTGTTCATGTCAAATAAGTTTTTGTTAATGTTCCAATTTGTGGAGAATCTACACTCTACAGCAATGAAAACATCTGGTATAATTATTCATATTTGAAAACTCTCTAGTGAGAAAACGTTAACTTTAATTAGTTGGTTGGAATTAACTGTCAGCTTGTCCAAATTGTTCAGATTCTCTTCAAACTCAAAACCTGGAGACAAATGTTCCAACAGGACGATGATCCAACACACTGCCATGGAAAAACAGAATGGAGTTTCTGTTTCCTTCTCAAAAATTAATAGATGATTTATTTTTTTGAATTTTTTTACCATGTAGAAAAAAATCACATTTCAGGATTCAAACTGATCTTATATTGTTTTAATCTGTTTTAATCAGTTTTATAATATTTCTAATGTAGTAGGCCTGTCACAATTAAACATTTTACTGGACTATAAATTATTCCATTGATTATTGCGATAAATGATAATATTGTTGTTTTGAGAGTATTAGATTGATATTTACATATTAATGCATGTTCAATTTCTCTTTAATTTTGTGAAAAAATAGTTAACAGTGAAACTGGAAGAAGTTTTCAATATCCAAATACAAATGAAAAAAAAAAAAAAACACAATCGAAACTGTAAATAGAATGGATTATGAAATCTCTGTCAACAAAATTGTCCTTCAAAAAAATATTATTATTATTATTATTAGATTAATGTAGATTAGTATTATTATTATTAATCAATAGAAATGATTGGACTGATATTAGTTTGTCATGTGATTGCGTATTGTGACAGTCAGGTTATATGGGCGTAAAGATGTTGGAGCTGAAACCTGCAGACATTTAAGTTGAGGAACCTGCAGTTGACCATTGCCTTAGCGGTTACCTTTCTTCTGTTGCTGTTGTTAGCTTCCTGTTGTGAGACTGAGCATGTGCAGTGAAGGCAGCGCTGCAACAGGAATGGCAGCAGTTTTACATGAGCACAGCTGTCTGCTGTCATCGTTACTTTCCTCTCTGCTGCTGCTGCTGCTGTCACTTCAAACCACTGACTTAGAAAATTAAACACTTTGCCTGCTATTAATTATGTTGGCTGCCAACTGAAGTTGTCTTGCTTTGTATCAGTTCACATGCACACATGTACTGTACCTTTCAAGAGCTTTTCTAAATCAACTTTTCACTATTAAACAACCTGGTGGGAGGCGGTCGGACGACTTCAGCATAAATATTCATCTAAACGAGGAGACACTCTAAAAACAGCCGGTCCTGAAGGCAGAGAGAAAGGATGAACAGGGACACATGCAGCTAAACAAACCAATACCAAAGACAGGATGACTGTCACTGGTTCATACTGAGCTCCTCTGGGATGAAGGGCCCTTGTGCAAGGCACTGAACGTCAGATGGCCTCTGATGAGGACAAGGAGTCTCACTCAGTGCGTGTGAATAAGAAACACATTGAGCTCCTTAACAATATGAAGGATTTATATGCAGTATGATTGGATTTATACAGTGCAAAAACACTAACTCTGACTAAGTATTTTTGTCTAGTTTCCAGTGCAAATATCTTAGTGCACTAGAAATAAGACAAAACTAAATTAAGAGTAACTTTTTGAAAGATATAGAAGCTTGTTTAAGTAAATAATTCCTTAATATTGAGTCATTCCATCTCTACAGGTTTGATCTCTTTCTTAATCAGCAGATTTTTACCCAATGAGTCATAAGTACACATTTCCATTTATGTACCCAGTGTGTATTTAATAGTTAGTCAGAGTTTTGCTTTATTTACTTTAATTTAAAGTTACCTCAGAAAGAGAAAGCAGTTGGCTATATAATAAACCAGTGTTTCTTTTATGAATCTGACTGTGTTCTTGTTTTTAGGTCTTTCCAGACATTTTCTGTGCAGTGACTCAAATTGCCTCTTCCTTCCATGATTGTTTCTCCCTCCCCAGCATATATCTCTTGTAACACACGACTCTCACTATAGTAATAAACAAAACAACTCTGCTATCTCTGTGAGGAAAACATGCGGCATATTAAGAGCAGAATGTGGTGTAATTTGATAAGCGCATCCAGCGGCGTGCCAAGTCGCATCCGGAGACGTCGGGGAATGCAGGCAAGCAGCGATGTGAGTTTCTGCTTTGTAGTAACAGTTGACCGGTTGCCCAGGACAACCAAACTGCACCACTGTCAGCCATCCTGTTTGGCTTGGTGTTGGTATTCTGTTGTTTTGTTGCTGGAGAATGCATCACATGCCTTTTGTCTGCTACAGGATCTGGATGAACGAGGAGAAATTTTCCTGAACTACCTGAAGTGCATTTTACATGTAGAGACACTAAAAACTGTGAAACATTTGGTTTAAAAAGCAATGAAAAAGGTCACATTTTGACAGAAAATAATATTTAGTAAGCATGATAGCTGAATATGTTTTTAATCTGTGGCTGGCTAACAGCCCTGAAGTTGGTTTATCATTTCTGGCTTCCTGTTTGTAATCCAAACCTGAATTACTGCTCACAGTATTTTACACTGCTCTAAAGCTTTAAAACTCAAGTTTTTGATTCGATTGAAAACAAAAAAAAGAACTGTCTCAATAACTTGGAGCGGGCTTTGAACGTGATGCAGTTTCAGTAAAAAAACATTTTTCACTGTTTTCATGGAGTTTAGACTGCATTGAATTATCTGGCGTTCAAAATCTAAAACAACACAACATTGAGTAAAAATTATTAAAATACAGCTGGAAACTGAAACTTTCATTTGTGGAAACTCAAAAAAGTGGGTTTTTTTTGGTATCTTGATGACCATAGAGAAATGAAGCCATGAAGTAAACAAAAACAAGATGAAAAAACATAAACATTTCTCCTTGAAACAATAAAAATTCACTCCTATGACAACTTGTTCATAAATTCATAAAGAAGTTATGACTCTGTTTCTTAAGATTTCTAAAAATCCCACGAGGAATAGCAAATATCGTCGGGTCCAGGAGTCGAACCCGTGACGAGGACTCAAGGCCTCCAAACATGGGTCGCGCTATCCCCTACGCCACCACGGCACGCCATAGCTCTCTTTCTTAAAAGAGAAGATGTTTTGGTTTAATGAGGTTTATATCTGGTTACAAGTTTTTTAATCTCATCCTGCATCTCGATACAAGAAGGTTTTCCATATGGGAGTTTAAATATGTTTATGGAAACTCCCAGTGAGTTTCCATAAACATAAACTTCTTAGGATCCAGTTTGAAATCAGAACTTGTACACCTGGACACATTTTCTGTTTATGTGATGGAACTTGTGACGTCGACACACAGACTTTTTGAGAAATTGTCCCATGTTCCACTCAGCCAAAAGTTCCAAGGGTTTCACTAAACTAAACACTGTTCATATCAAATGAACCTCGTTTGGCCTGCAGTTCATTTGGTATCAGCATTAACAGCAGGCTACTGCAGCCTGCAGTGCAATGCTGCTGCTTGGCTCTGACTGCGGCGCAGTGGCAGCATGCAGCAGCAGAGATGCATACTGTAAGTGTTTGTGCAGGTGGGTGTTTCCTCCCAGCTGCAGCAGTGGGGGGGTCAAACGCTCCAAACGGAGGAAATGAAGACAAATAAACAGAGATGAGTGGAAGACTCCTCCAGTCAGCTCCACATCACCCGACCTCTCGCTGCCAGCAGCCCTTCCCTCTTTCCTCTGCTGGTTTTTTTTACCATTTATTTCCCACTTTTTGCTCTCGCTGAGGAAATATTACAAAGCCACGCAGAAAGACTCCCGGCGCAGTAATGAAAAGCGCAAAAGCGTGGCGCTTTTTGTGCTACTTTCACGTCACTGGCAATTAATTCCCCAACGGAGCTGCTGAACACTCACTATAAATCTGAATATACACTTTTTTCTCTCCCTCTATACCTTAGATCTAAAGCACTCAGGGTGAGTGTGTGTCTGTACATATGCTGTGTTAGAGCACAGAGCCCTGAGGCACCTCAAAGCGATAGACTCCAGCTTGATGGATAGGCGCCATGTTTTGATTTACTGAAAATAACAATCAGATGCTACATGTAGCTTTCAGGCTATTAGCAGACGGAGGATAAAAGTGTTAGCATGATGTGAGTTACAGACTAATGATGGCTCCAGTTCCCTCTTTAGTTTCTCTTCGGACCGTTGAGCAGCTCAGCCAGGAAGGAAGGGAAGGAAGGAAAGACTTTTTAAATCCTCCATCTGATTGGCTGCGATGGGCGCCAATAAAAAGAGAGGGCGGGAGAAAGAAATGAAGTGATTTGTGGCCGTATTGATCTGCAGGTTCTGGGTTATCGATCATCAGATGGGAGGAGGGTAGTAGAGTGATGCAGTCGCTGTCTGGGAGAGGGAGCAGAGACTTGGTTACCCCCCACTACCCCAAAAACAGCCTCGGGCGTTCACAAAGTAGGGCAGTGTTTCATCATCTCTTCATAATGACTAGTCTCTGCTTTCAGTGTTTCTCACAGGAGCTTTTCATCTGGGAACATTAATCTGAGTTTAATGTTCAGATTTAGCTTTTTTATCCTGTGGTTCTGAGGCAGACGTCAGTATGGACCTTCCAGATCATACAGTTTACAGATTTTCCACACGGCACTGCTAACAGTAACGGAAATGCTCCAGTCCCAACTTTTAAAATAACTCTGCTCACTTTTTTTCTTGAAGTTTGATTTCCTTCTCCAATAAATCTGACTTTGTTCTATCCAACATGGCAGAGTCCACAGCCGTCTCTCTGATGAGGCAGAGCGATGAGGAGCATATGGAGCGGTGGCCTTCCTTTATCCACTGCTACCAGCTCAGCACTCAGCTGCCTCTCTTCCTGCCTCCCAAGCTGCTGCCAGGTTGTCTCTGAGTCTCATCCTGCTGCCATCTGCTACCGACTTGGGCTCCCTCCACTAATTCTGGGGGGAGGAAAATTCAGCGCCCTCTCCTCTCTGCAGCCGGAGCCAACATGGAGGCCCAGTTTCCTCTCTGCCTTCACTTTAAAGGAAACTGCTGGTGGCTGGAGCTTCTCTATGGAAAACTGCAGGAGGAAACAGAACTTATGAAGAACTGGGGCCAGGAACATGTCCGTCCGTCCGTCCATTCTTCCCTCCCTCTGTCCTTCCATCCCTCCCTCCTTGACAATAAATCCATAGTGTCCGTTCATGTTTCTGCTTTAAGGCTAAGAAGGAACTGAGAAAAGGGATTGTGAAAATCAAAGTAATTTTCTCCTTGCTCCAGAGCCGAAGTCCAATCAACTGCATGAAGCGTCGACCCAAAAGCTCCATATCTCACTGTCACATGGACATCGCAGCATCTTAATGCAATAAAATAGCTTTGCTTTTTCTTTTTGTATTGCATCTGTTAAATGTGGGATTCCTAAATAGGTTAGAGTTTCAGAATGCTTCACTTCTGTTTATTTAAAATGAAAACATAATTTCCTACTTATTAGCAGTGTGGGTGTTGGGGAAATGTAGAGAATCAGGCTGTAATCAGGCATGCGAGGAGCTTCAGAAACACGTCTGCATCATTCTCTCTGTGGATAGATGAGGGAAAAACACGATTGTCTCTGTGGCTGAAATTAGCTGTTTAAGAGACGTTAGCGATGTGTCTGTGGATTGGTACCAGATCATAAAGATTTTTGTCACACAATAGTTAACCTTCCATGTTGGAGGGAAACATGTTCCTTAAGCCTCAGGGTTGCAGAAAGACCTGGATATCTGGGAAGTGTAAAACAGTCTGAGTTTATTCCCTTCAGCCGGCCAAACAGATACATGCTGGGTACAGGAGCAACAATAAACTCACTGTTTCAGCCATAAAAATATTTTCAAATAACAGTATTTCATTGATGTGGAATGAAGAAACAGTTCCTTTGAACGATCATAGATGTTAACTTTTCAAGGCCTTTAACCTCAACCTGAAAAGTGTTTATTATATAAAAAACAACACAGTGTTTAACAGATGTATTTCAGTCAGCGGCCTCCACCTGAACGGTCTGAGACGGCATGATGGAGGAGCACTGCCATGATGAAGGTGGCCTGTTGGAGACAGCAGGAGCTTCTTAAAGAGACAGAGTCCCAATTTTAAAAATCAAAAGACAAATTCTTTAAGTTTTTTTTAAAATATAAACATCATTTTATATTAGCCATCAGCTATTATAAAATGCTGTGACTTGATTGTGCTATAAATTAGCATTATGGCATCATTATCTATCTATCAACACTAACCTTCTTCCCAGCTCCTTGCACTGGATTTATTTATTGGTATCGGAGGAAATGGGGGATGAACAGAAATGCACATCGCACTATCAGATTGTTGTTTAAAATCTATTTCAAATTATTATTATTGGTTTTTTTTACTTCCTCTCCACATTTCTGCTTCACTCCACTGATAAAATCTGGAGCAGCTTCAGGGTGTGAAAACGTCTGTGAGATATTTTATTGTTCATCGTGTTCTATACAAAAATCAGTGACTATTTTTAAGACACTGTAACTTGCTGCAGAAAACACCAGGCTGCACGTTGTGGTCTGGTATTGATTTTCAGTTCAACTTTAATTTCCTAATGTTAGATTAAAATATTGTCTTATTGATTAAAACACGCAGAGCAAACTTATTCAGTCTTCCTTAGCAGACATGGGAGCTGTGGCTTCAGCTGCGACGCTGAAAGCTGAATGCATGATGATAACGTCTACAAAGTTCTGCTTTTTATTTTTGTTGTTTTTGTTCACATAGAAAACAAATAAATCCCGGCGCTGCTGCTCAGTTGGAACTGTTATGAAGTGTTTGATGTGAGGAGGCAAAGCTGTCCGTTTGTCTGTCTGTGTGTGTGATTACATGAAGGGGAGGCAGCTCACCCAGCAGAAATCACACACTGTCCTCAGTCTGGTTTCTAGGGAAGATTTCAGGTTTTAGGAAAGCGTGTCCTCTAAATCTCTGAGTTTAATTTAACATTTGGAAAAAGGTGCTAGTTCTCCTGGTCCGGCACAACATTTAGATCCTGAGGTGTATTTAGCAGGATTTTCTCCATGGTTTTAATTTCTATGCATTTATCTTTTCTTCTTGTAGATAAGTGGAGGCGTGTTTTGCTCAGAGGTAGCAGAGAAAATTCATGTGAAGTTCTTTGATGTGGAGACAGTTACAGACAGCAGAACTTTGCCTTTGCTGCTGCTCCTTTCAATGTGAGGAGAATTGCAAAGCTGATGAAATATCTGATGATGGGAACGAGAGATGGAGAAAAAGAGTTGGGCACAAAGAAGAAGAGCTGATGCTGGTATGCTGTTTTTGCAGACATCCCTCCTCAAAGCCTCTCCTAATTAGCAAGCAGAAATGAATTAACTGCATGTGTAAACGGGATCAAAAATGCAAGAATTTCATAAAACCGTTGTCGTACGTCTCAGGGTGACGTTGAGGTCAAAGCAGAACAAACGTCATCTTTCCGTCCTATCCCAATGTCTGAATTTAGCTGAATTCTGCTGGCAGTCACTCTGTTTTTGTGTCTTCCCTCCATGCTGACTGTAATCTGTTCTCAGGAAGGCTTTCTGTCTGCCTGCTGCTGAGTCTGGAGGAGATGGGAGGTGACAGAATAGGGCTCTGTCACCAAGTCCCTCCATTATTGATATGTGGCGCAGAAGGAAGCTCAGTGAGTGACCTGGAATAGCAGGAATGTTTCTGGAAGACACTGGCTTTGTCTCTATACCCCGTGGGATTCATTATGAAACATTAGGAAGACAGAGACAGCACAACTCACTGCATCAGGCCTGGAGTTTCCTCTGAACCTCTAATGAAGTTTCTGGCTCCAGACTGCAGCATGTTGGCTATGATTTGGTGCTCTCCTCCATCTGGAGCATTGTTAGAACAACCTAGGATAATTATTATATTGCTGGATGGAGAATAGTAAGATTGTTTTGGAGATATTTCAAAGGAGTGAGAAGTTCATCTTTCTGTTCATTGACCGAAACATTTCAGTCCAGAAAGCATCAATACTGGCTTTATCGCTCCCAGCTGCTTTTCATCTTTTGCCCATTTATCTCATGCAAGTAACAAATAATGAGTTTCCATTTCATATGCATATATGGATACATATATAAACTCTGCTCTTCCATTTTAGCACCTTGAAAAAAATGACTGCACTGCTGACTTTGCCTCTGATTTAGTTCTATTCCCCAAGTTATTTTTTTCAAACTGTGGTGAAAAAATAACTTAAAAAATGACTAATAATGGCCAATACTGATATATGATGGTCCATAGATCTGCACATCTGGCATCAACAACCACAATCAGCCACTTAATGACTCATCTTTTGCTTTCTGGTACTTTATTTAAACCTCAGCAGGTTGTTCTCACATTGCATGTAAGCATTGAGTCGATCTTTCCATCCAGTTGGTTTATTTCTGTTTGTGTTAACAAGGAAATTAATTAGTTTACCTAATAAAGTGTCTTGGTTGTTCAATGAAACAAAATGGTTCCCATATCCAGATGGTTTTTTTGAATAATAATCTTCCTTTGGTGTCCAAGCAGCCAAGAAGTCATTGTACTGACCAGTCAGTCACCATGGTAACAAACCGCTGTGGTTGCAGTAGAGTCCACTACGTTCATCACTTTGATGCAGCTCTATAAATCCTTCAAATTATTTTATTCAGAAACTGAGAATAAAAACAAACGGTTCTATTCAACCAATCAAGTTTTATTTGTACAGCACATTTCAGCTACAAGGCATCTCAAAGTGCTTTTCTCATCATAAGAACACAACTCTTCTTTACTACTGCAAGGAGCCAAAAATCAAAGCAAGCAGACATTTTCAGAAATGGATGATAGATCTTTCATAAACATGCATCATGCTGCACCATTTGCCAGATTTTAAAAAGTGATTGTAGAAATAAAGTGAAGGATATTGATAGTGTGCATTTGGATGATAGTGAGGGGTGACAATCTCCTGTCATCATGAGTGTATCTGCGGTGGTCCTGTTGGTTCATTAGATTTGCACATTGTAAGTGAACCGTGTCCCCTCATTACCCAGGATTGGAGCTTCTGTTGAGCCAACTTGTAAATCTAAACAGTCTCCCTGACTGAAATTTACCAATAAATCCAGCAAACCTAACCTCCACAGTAAAGCCAAATGGTGGGATTTCTGCTCCCCCATGCCGCACAGCCCCAGGTTGGGCTTAGAAAACATTTCTGAAAGCTCTCAACAAGGTCCCAGTCTAATTGCTTTGGCAATTGTTGGCCTCTCATATGGACAAAACAAGGTGAAGGAAAACAGAGTACTGCTGCAGGCTTTGAAATAACTTCTCTGGTCCAAGTAGGTGTGAATAATGCATTTGCTCTATCTATGGTGTGAATGCCAAAAAATAAAACAGAACAAAGAGTGAAAGCAATGCATGCAAACCGTGGAAATAGGGAAACGGTGAGAGATGGAGGCTGCATCCAGCTTTGCTGAGGTGAAACAGCTGATGGAAAAGCAGGTTTGAAGCCAGGAAAATATTTGTTGCTCAATAATTTTAAAGTAAACTCTGCTTTTTAACCACCCTTTATTCTATAGTAAAAAACTGAACTCTTTTTTCTGTCTGCTGTGGGAGTTAGCAGCAAAAGACAATTTCTCTCCATTGTGTGTCGTAAAAAAATTTTTTCTCATGCCATACATATTACTTTTGTGAGAGATAAGTGTCTAAGTTAAAAGTGTGGGTGTATTATAATTAAACACCCATAAATTAAACTTATTTAACAAGGGAAAAAATATGGGTTTGCACTGTTAGTTAAATGTAAAAATTGGACTGGATGTGAATTTAAAGATCTATTTAATCTTAAATAATTGATTCATTTAGAGAACTAAAAATGTAATCAGTCCAGAACTTTTATTTTGAAATTCCTAGATTTTAAGTAGTGAACCACAGTAATTATCTTGAAGTGTGAAAAAGAAACACTGTGATCAATTTGATCTATAAATGTAAAAGCTGAAATCTCTGCTGAACTTTAAATCTCAGTTAATCTGATTAAAGTTTGTCTTGAAATGTGGTTGTATTCAAATGTTAAACGCCTGACTGCATTAAAGCTCATTTGATGACAAACATTTTTAATGATGTCTTCACATCTTTAGCCAAACTGTTTGGTTTTACCAGCTTTACTGCAGCTTTGGTCTAAAAGGTGTTTGCCCAGGGCCGCAGGGCTTTGGGGGTGTCCGCAAGCGCTCTGAGAAATAAAAAAAAAGTTTAATCAGTTTCATCGCAACCTGTTTCCTGTATGTCCAGTCAATAGGGAGCATGGCAGCTTAGTATTTTTCTGATAACAAATTGAAGAAAATCCTGGCTGCCGACTTCCTTCTGTCTAATACAACTCTCAAGTAAATTGTTTAAAATGTAGTTCCAACTTAAAGCTCCTCAGCTCCGTCTGAAGCTGAGGACTGAGCAGCCAGTTCTACCAGGATCTTTCAGTTCTGATTCATATCTGAGGGTTAGATGGTTTATTTTTGGCTCAGCTCTTCTCCACCTCAGACCGGAGTCCCTCCCATGGAGCCTGCAGACATCATGGCCCCAATCTGTACACCGTGTCCCGCTGCGTTCTGCCATCACTCCTGATGGTCATGGTCTGAACCAAGCCATCTGCAAACATCATCCTCATCATCTGCCTGAATAATCTCAGCAGCCCGTTTGTTGGCCAAGTAGCAATAAAAGCTGAGCATACTCCTAAAACGAGCAAACAGAAACTTCAGGGACAGATTTTGAATATCGGAGAAGCCAGCCTTTGTGTGCTTTCTGTATTTACACTTAATACCAGTGGGACATCATTAAAATGATAAAAGTAACCAGAGTCAGGGGAGGCTGGAAATAGCTTTGTTGAAACCTCAGCGCGGCAGCGACAGCGATGCTTCAGAGGCAACAAGACAGCAGGACCTGCAGGCTATTTGCTTCATTTTAAACGTGCTGATCTTCCCCAACATGCCATGCAGTCTTATTTTAACCTGCCGGTTTGGCAACCCTCGTCGTTCCAACACCTGGATACTTCTGGAGCCTCTCTTGTTGGTGGAACCATGGAGTAAATAAAGTATTTGCTTCATTGATTTGCAGAGAGAGGGTTTCTCTGACTTACTGTGCCGATCTGAACAAGATGCCAGCAGAAAGTAAAAGGGATTTGAATTATGAATATTTTTTACGTACCTTGTGTATTCAGTTCCAGCCCTTCGCTCACCTCTGTGTCTCCATCTCACACACTGTTTTCTCTAGTAAACCTTGTTTTTTTTCTCCATCTCCTCCCTGCGCTCAGACTGAGGCCTTATCTTTCTTTTATATGCCGTCTTCAGATTGGGAATGTGGAGTTCGCCAAATGATTTTGTCCTGGGCGTTGGCCATGTCGAGGCCCGGGTTCTTCAGCTAATGCCTGGCCGCTTCGAGAAGACGGGAAGAGAACGAGATGCACTAAGATTTGTCTAGAGAGGGAGGGACACAACTTTTACGCTCACAAACACAAAGAGATCCTCTCACATCCCCTCCGTAAACTCACCGCCTTAAAGTAAAGAGCTGGTACTGTTTCATTTTTTTGTTCTCCTCTCCACTGTAGCCTTGATGAGAACAGCGAGGGTAAGACAGCAGGACCTGAGAAAATTTGTTTTCTGCTCTCCCCTGAAAGAGTTGCCGTTCTATACCTCCTTCTTTTTATTTAGCTTGTTTAAAGAAGCAATTTCTCATTGGGAGCCGGCTGAGGTGTGTGGTCCTTTGTGAGCAGACGTTTTTCTTTATTTCACGCTGGGTGTTTTATGATTGCACCCAGATCAATAATTGACTGCATTTGTCCCCTGAGGACCACTAACCAGAGATCAATAGAAGCCGTGTAGCGCTGATTTCTTTCCCCCGTCTGAGGTTTTAGCAGGTATGGCTTCTGGTCGCTGTGGCGATTCTTTCTTTATCTGCTCTCATGCTGACACAGTGCATCACTTCCGTGCTCTTTTCTGTATAATCATAACTATGAGTATGGGAGAAGGTTCCCAATCGATAGCCCTGTATAGAAAACATAGTTCATCTGGTGCTGCATGATCTAAAAATATTCTGGTTTTCAAACTGTCTCTGGGTGTAGTTAAACTTTAGGAAGCGTCTGTTTTGGATCCTTTAAATGTTTCTGTCCTCAGAGACTGAAGTCGTTTTAACCAGAGCCGGTTCTGGTACACTTCATTTCTACCTGTTGCTAGTTGCAGTGTCTAAAGCAACCAGGAGAAGCAACGTGGGATTTATTCAGTCTCAATTTAAAAATACTTTATTCTTTCTTACCTCCTCCTTCTTTTTGTCTTCTCTTTTCTTTGTCTATATCCTGGATATTCTTTCTTTGCTCTTTCTATCTGTGCTTCCTGTCTTCCCTCTACCCTCCCTTCTTCATCATCTTCCTTCTTCTGTGTATCTTTCTTTCCTTCCTTTTTTTTTCTTCTATCCATTTGTCCTGTCTTCCATTCTTACCGTTCCTTCCTTCCCACCTGAAAAGTTTGACATTACAGATTGTGCAGGAACCTTGTAATCAGTCACATGAAAAAGTGAACAGAGTTTCTGCAAATTTATCATGGTTGTCAATATTATTGTAATATTTTAAACTTCTGTTGAAAATTAGCATAATTCAAACTGAAATGAATGAAACTGTAGAATCTGTAAACTTTTATAATTTTCTGGTTGTAAATGTTATAAATGACTTTATAGTATTATTATTATTATTATTATTATTATTATTATTATTATTATTATTATTATTATCATTACTATTGGTAAACATAGCTAAGTCATAAGTTATAGTAAAATTTAAAGGTTTTGACATAGATATATTGATATATTTGTCCAAGCAGTTTTAGACTTTCAAATCCATTTTATTACTGATTCATAAGGAAAACAGAAATACCATAAATAAAAAAGAAAACTAAATACATCATTTTAAATGTGCTTTTAGAGCTAAAATATGGGAAAATAATGGTAAACATGAAGATATTCACATAGAACGGTATGCGCAGATGCAAATAACACAGATCTACATTGTTACATGCTGGAGTTGTACACTGACGAAATGAGACGAAGATAAGTTCCTGAAAATGGAAAGTCGTTCAGAATCATTTGCAGACAGAACCTCTTCGCTCTCTTATATTGACCTGTGACCCTTTAAAGTCAACTCATCAAGTCGCATGCCTGTCAAGTTTTGGATTGGAGAAAACAGGAAATTGGTAGCAGTTCGCTGCTACCCGTAATTACCATGATACAGGAAATATATGGGAAGATACCAATACAGGAATACGGCAGGAAATGTGTAAAATACGGTAATTTTCAAACCAAAATGGGAGACTTGACAGGTATGCCAAGTTACCCTGGTGACAGACAGGATGACACTAAGGCAGACACAGAACAGACACTACATATGATAGAAGATTTTAAGACCCTTCTTTCACCTTGATGCTGTTGCTAACAGCGGCTAATATGGAAACAGCGGTATGATCGCCCAGAGTTACCATGCTGTCAGGATTTCATGGGAGCCCTCGTCTCATTTTGGAAGATGAAAATTCATAAGACAGAAGCTTATGCTCTGTGGAAAAATAAAAGCCACCTGCGAGCATGACAGAAAGTTTCCAGCCTCAGCCTGATCAGAGGAGCTGCTCTGAGCTGATTGCATCACTGGCAATCACCACGGCAACTGGTCCCCTCACCACGAACATCCTCCACTACAGCTACACTGACAGAGAGGCTAAAGCCCTCTTACATGGAGGAGAAATGAGAAACACAGCGAGGAGAGGCTGTTAAAAGCCGCACGGCTGGGGAGCACATCTGTTTTACTTAGTGTCCGCTGCAAAGAAAGGGAGCCTTTATTAAGGTGGGAGTAGAAAATGTCCCCAAGGAGTGTTTGAGCGTAATGAATTTAAGCTCATTCAACTTTAATGCCATGTCGCTTCGCTGCCACTGAGCTGTATCTCCACTCCATCATCTTCCCTTCCCTGGTTTTCTGACAGCCGCTGGGTGATTTGTTAGCATTAATCTGCATGTAAAGCTTTACTTGAACCGCTTTGCCATTTGTGTATCACTACCCTGCTAATTCAGTCGCTATTCTTGTCACCAATATAGAGTTCAGGACTTTTAATTATTCATGCAAACCTTTCCTCGCCTCCCTTCGCTTGTCACCGCCTGAATCAAGCTGAGTTTCTGTGGAATGGGTAAAAAACAAGCAGGTTTGTACTCTCACTGTTTCCCCCGCTGAAGCGCAACCATTTTGTCCGAGCCATTGTGTAAGGTCTCATTGGGTATGGATGCACTCATGCTTGGCATAGTGGAAAACTTCTTACTATTTCACTTTGCAGTAAATACGACAAGGCCACAAAGCAATAAAAGTGATTTCGACTTCAGGATATTATCTTTACAGAATGGAAACAATTTAGGCACAACTGGAAAATTCAGCTTTTGTAGCTTATTGACATAAACTGTGTGTCCCTGAAAGCTGTAGTTTCAGAGAATAGAACCTGAGGGTGCATTCACACCAGCCCTGTTAGTCCACTTTAATCAAACTCTAGCTGGTTTGTGTTTGTTAGAAGGGAGTGTTCAGATCAAACTTTAATGTGGAACAAAAAGCCAAGTCTGAGCCACTAAAACTTGAGTCTGGGTTTGGTTAAAGTGGAATCTGGTGCCATTTGAATCATATGTTAGTAAATGCATAAGTGGACTGCTCCGGAAGCAGGAAGTGGACGATAACATAGGGCATTCTGGGTAAATGCAACTAAAACAAACATGCTAGCCTAGCTCTCGCAGGAGGAATGACTCATGGTCTTTTACCAACATCCCGTGAAGAAGTTGCACTGGTCTTCAAGTGTTTTGTCATTTCTTTTAGTGTTTCTTGGTGCAGCGACCCCACAGGCAGGGAAGGGAACAGGTCTTTTAAAAGGTTGGGTTGGTTTGATTCAGTGCAGAGTGAAAGAGAAACAGCAGCTGAAAATATAACAAATGTGGCAATTTTGGTTCTCCAATCAAACCAATTCTATCAGACTATCAGGGGGGAAAACATCGTAAATATCCTAACATAAGCTCCATTATCAGGTGTTTTACAATGTTTTAGAATTACTGTCAAGAGTTCTATAATTTCATGGCTTCCCATATTTGAAAAGGAGGACTTGAAGAGATTTCAGGATTTAACTCAATCTTTTTTTATTTTCACCAAGTGAGTGTGAATCAAGAGGTGAAAAACCTACAAAACACATACAAAATTTTTTAACATACATTTTAGACATTTGGTTTAAAATTAAGAATTTGTCTTAATGGCCAATTCCATTTTTAACTTTATACATACATTTCTTTCACAATTTTAACCATGAATTCATGTATTAAATTATTGAATTCTGTGTTTGGTTGAATCAAACTATTCCAGACATTTTAGAATGATTTTTCTTTTCCTCAGGACATACTTTTTTACATTAAATATCTTAAATATGAATTTAATAGAACCAAACTGTAAAACACTACCAGTGTAAACTGTTCCTTCAATAAATTCTGCATTTCTTTTTATCAAATGCAAAACCAAAGTCAGATTACATTTCAACTGAGTCCAGTGAACGGCTTGCCGGTAGTCCTTGTTTAATCCAAGTCCTTTGGAGACTGCGTTTGTCTTCCTCAGCTCTGTTGCAAAACCAGCCAAATGTTTGGTGGATTCCTGATATTACCCGAGTTCAGGGTGCTGCTGATTGAACCAGATTTCTTTCACCTGCTGAGAAGTTCTGCAGAGTGGTACACAAATGTGTGTGTTCATGCACCCACATCTGAACCCATGAGCAGATCTGCGCAACAGATTTGGTTCACAGAAAAAGCTCAAATGTGTGTCCTGTTTGACCTCTTCTGGGTCCCAAACTATATAAAGTGGTAGAAGATTGTAGCAGGAGAATGGTGCCACACTTTCTCTCAGCTCATACACCATGAGATATTTTCCCAGTGGGGCTTTAATCACAACAGCACCATCCTTTTCCTTTCATATGCAGTCGTGTTCATCCTGAAGGCTCTGACACGGTATCACATTTAATAGACGAGTCGCCCAAACATGGGATAACGTGCTACCTGCACAAGTTGTTTGCCTTGACAAGCACAAACTGGACATGCTGTCTTTGCTTCCCAAAGGGATTTTTCTCATCTTCCTCTTCATCTGCTTCCAGTGGTGGGGTAGGAAAAAAGTCCACGGTGATGGAAGTAAATCTTTTTAACACTGCAGGATTGAAGGAAAGATCACTTTACATGGACTGAAGAATGTATGTACCCTAACCCTTATAGACCTCAAAAAATGCTTTAACAAACGGTGCACCTGCCTTTAGACTGGGGCTCTCATAATGTTAGATATGCATGATTTAGCTTAGAAAATTCTCTCACTAGTGCTTAAGAGTAGTTGTGGTGTCATTTAGATTCATTTTCTGACAGATTTTCTCTCTAGGAGATATTTCATTCCATTTAAGGTTCACACAGAAAACCAATGTGACCAAAAATCCAATCTTTTTCTTTTCTCCCATATAAATCCCATCTCCAACTTTTTCATGGCAGCCTAAACGGCCCTATTCACCAAAATAAATTAAAAATGCACGCACCACTCCCACATGTGGTACTGAACTGAATCTGATGATTTTCAAAGTTCCTGTTGTCTGAACGGTCATGTTGCATTTTATCCGACTTTCACGTTGTTGAGACATGCATCCTGATCTGGTTGACAGTTTGGCCTGTCACAGTAACAGATTTTGCTGGATGATAAATTTTCCCAGATGTTATTGTGATGAACGATAATATTGTTGTTTTGATTCCATTTTCAAGTAATATCATGGTAATTGTATAATAATGCAAGAAGACATTCTCAAAGATAGAGAAACTTTAAATTCTAGTGAACATTTTACACAGTGGAACTGGAAGACATTTTAAATATCCAAAATAAATAAAACAACAAAGAAAATTAATTATGAAGTCTCTGTAAACAAAACTGTCCTTCAAGCAAAGGAGCTGGTTGAGACCAAAGCACCTCACTGAAGACCAGGTTTGGTAAAGAGAAAAACAACAATTTTTTCTCTTATTGCATAATAGCTATTATTATGCAATCGAGCTATTAATTGCATAATAGCTCGATGCAATTAATTGATTTATTGTTTATGGTGACGATACTGTCGGCTCCCATGACTTTAAAATTGATCAGTTGACGTTGGCATCTACTGTTATTTCTGTAAACAGTGTGTGTGTCTGTGTTTTCTATGTGCATGTGGCTCACTTTGGGATTGCAAACCATTCACAGAAAAGTCTGATTGTGGTTGGACTATTTAATTAGTAGGAATGAAAACATTTCAGCAAAAAATCTGGAATTGATCAAGACCTGCAGTGTGAATGTAGCTTAAAACATTACATGTTAAACAGGTCAACAGATGTGATTTTTATGGTTCAGGAAATTCACTTTATGAATTTTTACATATAAAATATAAAGTTAAAGTTTTTTATTCATGTAGTATACATGTGAAAATGCTTTAGGTTGTAAAAGTGGCAATAAAAAAAACTAAAGGTGTTTTTTGAAGAGATTTTTTGTGAGGATTTGGTTTTCTCTGTGTTAATTAGTTCCTGTGTTGTCGTCTACCCCTTGTTTACAGCTGTCCCTTGTTTCCCCTTATTATCCCCCTGTGTATTTTATCCCACCTGTGTCCCCTGCTCCTTGTCGGATCCTTGTCATGTCGTGTGAGTCATAAGTCGTGTCTTTTGTCACTCTGCTCCATTCGTGTTTGATCCAGTTGCTACCAGTGTCTGAGCTCCTAGCCTTCTGCTCGCCTGCGCTGCCTGGACTTCTGTACTCCTTGTTAGTCATCATCATTAAACCATCAGTTCTTCACATCAACCTGGGTCCACCGCGTCAATCCTCACCACCTCAAACTGCAAATCATTACATTTTTTCTCCATTGTAACATAACTGTAATATTATTGCTTTATTGCCTCAAAAGCTGCATTACATTATTTTCCAAGTTATTGCATTGCCAGATTTTGTACATTTTAAATGGACAAAAATACATCATAGAAGCAGAAATTTAGACATGCAGCACAATGGCAGCGTGTTCGATGGATAGGAAATGGCAGCAAAAGGCCCTGAGCGTCCAGACCAGCATACACAGTGAAATAAGTAAATATGTTGAGGCTCAATCTGATGATTATAAGATCTGCTGCATTTCTGTACATTTTCTTTTAATGAAACCATCAAACATTAAAAAATTAATTTCACTTTTATGTTTGTCATAATACGTTTAAAACCAACAGTTAACTGAGAGTAGCCTTTTGCTCTTTGTTTTGCCTAACCTGTTGTTTTAACCTGAAAAATAAACCGCAGCTGAAATTATGTTGTTTCTTCACATTTATAGGCTGAAAAAAATTATTAAGTTTTTTAGCTTAGGATTTGACTAGTCAAAGCAAATTAAATGTATTTCTTCATCACTTTTTATATGTAGAAGTGAAAATTATCCATAATCTTACAACATACTGGGAGCAAAAATTGATTATTGCTTTGTTTGTTATAAATAAAAAATTAAAATCCAGCTCCTTAATTTGGAAAGTTTTGTTGTGATTCTGCTCTCTAATGGCTTTGTGGAGTTAAATATCACAGAACAATATTAACAAGCAGCAACAACTGAGAAGTCTGTGGGGATCAGTGAGATGTGGAGACTGTTTGTGGTGAAAAGGCCTGGCGGTCTTTGGCCAACCTGCTGGTTTTAATCCGTATCACACAGAGCCACAATATAAAACTGCCTGCCTGCATTACTGAGACTTTCTGTTTAACTCATGAGAAAGCTGAACCTGCTTACTTAAAAACAAAGTAAGTGACACATAAAAATAGATTTGTACATGAACAAACAGCACCTATGAGCTCTTTTGCTTTGTCTCCAGTTGACAACACTACTAAGAATTGGAAACATAAAGAAAGAACATTGTTATGAGTCTTGAGGAAGCTGTTTTGCTTCTTCTGTCATCTAAATTCATGTTTGCCTTTCAGCTTTGAAATAGAACCAAAATCATTATTCAGCTGGAAATTAAGGCTTTTTGATATCATTGCCTGAAACAATACCTGCCAAATATAGTTAATTTTATTTCATCGAGTCTCAATCAATTGTCCATGTTAGAAGTTGTGGGTAAAATGTAATATATGAAATGATAAACATTCAAAGCCGATTTCACAATTAGAAGCTGTTTAGAGATAAAAATGTGTAAGTGTTCAGCCTTTAACCTCAGAAAAAATGCTTAACAGTTCCTAAGGATCAACTATTTGTGATTATGATAGTTTTTAGGAAGTTATGTCTATCCAGGAGTTTTTATAGGGCAGCATTAAGTCAGGATTCGGGATTTATGTACACCTTTTGGCTAACATTTGTTTAGCTTTTCATGGATAAAGTCGTTTGATGGGAATATGCTATTAAAATGGTGTAACAGACTGCATTTCAAGGCTCTCTAAAAAGTAAAATAAACATTTTAGCACATTTTTCAAACCATTAATTTCTATTAGCAACAATTAATACAAAGCTTCAATTTGTGCCTCCATATGGTTTGGATTGAAATATACACCTCCAGATAACTTGGCTTCAAGTTAAATTGCATAAATCTGTGATACTTTAATTAGCTTTGCCTCAAATCCCCCAGCGTCTTACCTGTAGCTCATCCTATTCTCTGTATTTGCAGTTCTCTCCTCACAGTGCTGCTCTATATAGAATAAGGGGCTTCATTTATAAGTCAGGAGGGATTTGACTTGGCTGATAAGTAGAGGGCTGTTCCAGAAACAGCACTGATGAATACACACCGTCAGAGAACACACACTGATGGGTAATTTTTAAAACTAAACCCAATAGTTGTCATAAAAAAAGAATAATTTAGACGCAGAAGCTCTTGTTGGGAAGCTTTATGGCACTAATGGGACTGACATGAGTGTTAGTCGGCTCAAGCAAATTTAGCTTCACCTCACTTGTCTATCTCCTGTAACACATAAATGTCTTTAGATTTTTATTTCAGAATGTGAGCCTCTAAAGCAGTGGTTCTATATTTTAATCCATACTAACATGTCGAGCAAAAAAAGAAAGTGGTCGGACGAATATGTACAACAGGGGTGATCAATACGTCGATCGCGGGAAGCTTTTGAGTTGATCTCAGCAGCAGGTGACAAACTGAACGCCACCAGAACTTCCTGTTCTGACAGGCTTATCAAAACATTCACTAAGATCCTAAACGTTTGTAGCTTCATTAAAGAATAATAGTAAAACAAAAAAATCAACAAAACGTGTCAAAATTAATAATCTCAGTAATTATTGTTCAACAAGGTTTTGCGCAATTCAGTGCGTTTCGGTTCCATTAACAAAAAAAAGAGACTCAAAGACCGACTGACTATCAGAGCAGGAGTTTAAATGAGCTATTCAACCACTACAGAGGAGAGGGATATTAATAATCGATAAATAAATATCAAGCCTGGATATTTATTTCCAGGCTTGATATCAGTCCGTTACCTGATATCGTAACGGACTGAATGTTTTTAATTTAATCTCTGCTGGGCTTGCAGGGCGCAGGCCGTTGCCACGGCAACGGTTGTGCTAAAACAACAAAGAGAGAGAGAGAGTAAAAAGTAGGAGTGGTTTTGAGTTGATCACCTGTTCAGGTTATTTTACCTTTGCTGTGGATCTTTACAGCCGCTGTAGTTTCTGAACATTCAATTAACGACAAACTTGGACTAATTACCTCGTTTGTTTGTGAGTTTACGTCATAACAAACATCAAATAGGACAAATATATTTCATTAAGTTTTAACAAACAAATGGCTTCTACCGAGATAATTATGTGAAATTAAATGAATTATATCCCAACTTAAGAAGATTTACCTTTACCTTTACAGAACTCTTTGGTTCCTCCTATCAGTCTTTCTCATATTGACGTCATCAAACCAAAGTTCAGATCTACTATAACTGACTGACACCTGCTGGCCTCAGGTTTGCAACCAGCTTCTGACTGAGAAACCAGTAACCTGCTCCCAGTGTCAGAATCTCACTGA
>CAEFZX010027979.1:0-13830 GCA_903066825.1 Alfaro cultratus | reverse complement strand
ATCTATCTTGTATTATAAACCCACTAATACATATATAATCCATTTCCTAACACTCTTGTATATTCTGTATAATCTGTGTACATAGCTCCTATATTTATATTTACACACATATTTTATAGCTCCTTGCTACAACTCTCTGTTTATACATAACCCCTTATAGTATATACTGTACATACATAGTTTTGTACACCATTTACAAAACTTTATACTTTATTTATATTATTTATATATATTTATATATGTTATGAGGTAGGCATCCTGTTTTCCAGGATGGAGAAACTCCGCTGGACATCGCCAACCGGCTGAAGTTCACAAACATTGTTAATATGCTCAGGAAGACAAACTGAACTGATGGACACCCAACAGCATCATCGTTGGAGCGCAGACTGATCCATGATGCTGAAGAAGAGACACTGATCCCAAACTGTGCTAAACTAGGCTAACACTTGGTGTTTTAAGCTAGAAGGAGGTTTCTGTTTTAGGCTAGCTAGGCTAACATTACTGTACTAAGCTGGGTAAATTCTTTCTGTGCTGTGTTAGGGCCATGCTTCCTGTTAGTAAGCTAGGCTAATAGTTTTTGTATTAAGCTAAATGTTTCTGCTCAAAAACAGGCTAATGGGATCGTTGTGCTTTCTTTCTTCTTGGATGGTGGGGACAACGGTAGGAGATTGTTCAGCATTCCTACTCTGTCCACTTCTGTTGTTGTGTCCTTGGGAAGGGCACTTCACACATCTTGCCTGCTGGTGGTGGTCAGAGGGCTCAGTGGTGTCACTGCATGGCAGCCTCACCTTTGTTGGGGCAGCTGTGGAATTCATCAGCATGTGTGCTGAATGACAGAATGTAGTGTGAAGTGCTATCGGGTCCTCTGGATTTAATAAAACACTATGCAAGTTTTTGAGTTTACCCTCAGAAAAAAACACTTCAGACAGTTTGTATCTTCTTAAACCAGAAGCCAGCTATATCTCTTGGTATTCATAACCTTCATACTTTTTATAATATTCAACTATTTTTAGAGGCACAAATAGTGTAAAATATCTACTGGTGACCAGTTATTTTTTGTTTAAACACAAATAAAGATATTAGCAGCCAGCATTTTTAAAAGTATCTAGCTTCAAAACAAATAAATAAAAGTAAAAAAACTAATAATAATAAATCCCAGTATTTTTTGATGAGCAACTAGAATGGAGTTTTCCAGTTCTGAGATTTGAGACAAATGTTAGGGTGTATAACCTAGAGCAAATGTTTCCATCTGTAGGATGAAATACTTAAACTCCAGTCCTGGAGAGCCACAGCCCTCTATCCTTTCAGGCTAAAAGCTGTTCTTATTTTCTACCATCAGTTATTATCATAGATGCTGAGATAGACTAGCGGTTATTGTCTTTGCACCACTAACTAAAAACCCTAAAACAATCAAACATTAGTTCTACTAGCAACAAATTTTTGGTCAAAGCTAATGCTCAAATGATAACTTTGACCAAGTTGATATTCACCAGGTGTCAATTACACAACATGTGCTACAACATAGTATATCACTTCAAACAGGGTCAAATTTGTCTTCACATGCCTACTTTCACGCACTGTGATTTAGAAAATGATTTTTTTGGAACAGACCTTTTACTCATGATTCCAGTTATTGAGTGTTGCTAAGTCTGTTGTTACTGCCTGATTAAACACAGTAGGGCTTCAATCAGAAAGCACACAGGACATCAGTTGATATTATACTAGCTTTAGCACAACTACAGGCTTTAGATCTACAGCGATGCATTCTGGGTAGAAAATAATCACTTGCTGCACAGTGTCACAGAGTATTTGTTATGGGGTTGTTATACCATAATATTCTGGAATGATATGACAAACATTTTTCATAGAAATAAAAAATAATGCTGGTTTTTTTGTAATGGAAATTGTGACCATTCCAAATAAACATACATAACTTTCAGATGTTGCCTTTTTTTATTCATTTTTTACAGTAAATATATTAATTCCTCCAAACACCAGCAACAAAAACCTAATTTCCAGATTTTCTTATATATATATATATATATATATATATATATATATATATATATATATAAACCTATATAACTGGGGTATCAAATATTTTCCAGGCACAGGGTGCCATTTTGTAGCACAATCAAGAAATTGTCACCTTCAGTTTTTATGAAAATGCTGTATATACCGAAAATAACATAAAATAAATTTGCATCATGGCTGTATCTGACATCTTGAAATTGGTATCGTGTTTTCTTAAAAAGACTTTTCTAACACAGCTTCTTCAAAACATCCTCACAACAATGCTTCTTCATGATGCTATTTACAACCATTCTAAAGAGCATTGGACTGAGAAGTAGTTTATTATGATAAGCAGATGCATAGTTCCAGAACGTGTTTGCTAAGCACCTGGTAGAACTGACATTTAGAATTACTTAAAATCAGGTTTAAATGCTGAAGCCACCCTGCTCTTCAAAGACTACAATCCTAAAGCACCAATGTAATTTTGATATAATTTACATGTTCTATAATGCCCTTCCAAAACAAAAAGGCATGGATGACTTGCTAAGTCCAGCGGCTACTTAGAGAAAGGAACACTGTTTTCAGGTGAGGGGACAAGACCCTTTGCAGCTCGGCAGGAATCAGCCTATAAAGAGGGATTAGAAAGGCTAAGAGGAACTACAAGAGGAGGAGTTGAGTGTGAGAACAAAAGACCAGGATGATGAGCTAAATGACAACAGGTGTGAGAAGTAGAACAGGAGTCAGCTGATGGTAGAGGAAGAGGAGAAGCTGGGCAACAAATAATCAAGAAGAGTAAAACAAAAAAGGTGAACGAAGAAATAACTGATTAATAAAAAGAGGAACAGAAAAAACATTGAACACAAAGCCAAAAACCCAGAGTCTTGACAACAACTGATTAATACAATGAGTGTTTTTCCAACAAGTCGCCAAAGAGGAGAAATATTAAACACCTTTTGGGGGGATGTGTGTCATACAGAAAATGTTTTGTTGTGTGGTGCTGAATGACTACTAATAGATCAAATACACCAAGAAAGAAGATTATTTTAGGATACTAGAGGATCACCTCTCATCTGTGCGCCCACCCCTCAAATCCACATCCATGATATATATCCCATGAAAGGATCCCAGATGTTTTGAAGGTTCCCTTTTATAATGTAAGTAATCTTTTCCATCCTGCGACAGACTGGCGACCTGTCCAGGGTGACCCCGCCTCTCGCCCGGAACGTAGCTGGAGAGGCACCAGCACCTCCTGATCCCACTAGGGACAAGGGTGTAAAGAAAATGGATGGATGGATCTTTTCCATTGTGGATACTTCATTAATCCAGGTAATAAATTTTGGTGAAAATATGACTTTGAAAAATTAAAACCCACAAATTTTTTTTCTATGACAGGCTAAATAAACCAAATAATTACTGTTTTTTTTTCACAGTGTAACTTTATAAACAGTTCCCCATAATTCAGCTCTTTAATGGCTGTTGAGTAACCAGGATGATGAGCTAAATGACAACATGTGTGAGAAGTAGCGCAGGAGTCAGATGATGGTAGAGGAAGAGGAGAAGCTGGGCAACAAATAATCAAGAAGAGTTATTGCTAACGACTATTAACAATAGTCATGAATAAAGAAATCTGCAAAACCACACTGATTCATTATTTACTGCGCAACACTTGCCCAAAATAAATACAAAGATGTACCATGAAACAGTGATAAGTTTTATTTCAAAGTTTATCACAAGCATCAAGATTTTTGCTGTTTTTGAGCAGATTACAGTACAACACAGATAGCTCTGTAGTTCTCAGTGTGAAGTCTTTTAAGTTGAATGTTGGAAATTAAAATAGGAAATCAGAGCAAAAGCTGCAGGGTCTATAGCAGGGGTGGTGAACTCCAGGCCTCGAGAGCCGGTGTCCTGCAACTCTTAGATGTCTCCCTGGTCCAACACACTTGAATCCAATAGCTGAATCACCTCCTAAGTGCAGTCAAGTTCTCAAGAGTCCTGCTAATGATCTCATTATTTGAATCAGGTGTGTTGAAGTAGAGACACATCTAAAGGTTGCAGGAGGCCGGCTCTCGAGGCCTGGAGTTGGCCACCCCTGGTCTATAGCTAGAGATCATGAACCTCTCAGTTTCACTTCAGTGTTTTCAAACTTAGCAAATCCACAACCAGGATATGTTCAATTTTATGTTAATGGATCACTCTGAATATAAAGCAGTTCAGCTTTTGTTCTCAGCTTTTCTGAAGAAAGCTGAGAACAAATTTGATTAAATTTCCAAAGTTTGAATAAATGTGTGTCAGGTTCTGTCTGGATCAAAAGGCTGGTCAGAACCAGCAGTCATGCCAAACAGAACCTCTAAAGTTCAGAACTTCACCTACATATTCAGGGCTGCTCATAAATCCAATTTGATTATAGTTCTGAGCTGAAATCTGAAATAAATCATTCAGATTTAGATCACTTAACACCTTCAATTTATACTGCATTCAAGTTTCACTAGAACCAAAGTAGGGAGCTCAGATTCATTTAATCTGATTCTGTTTAGATTGAACCCAAGTTCAATGATAAATTCAGAGTTTTAAGCTTTTCTTTCTGGTAAGGTTTGTTTCTGAGGAACATTGGAAATCTAGGTAATCTGGGTGATGTTCTAACATTTAAAGATCGTTTTGGGACATTTTGGCATGTTGAAATTAAGCCCAAAACTCATCTGTCTTTAATCAGCTAACTGCTAGTTGAATACAAGAAGTTCAGTTTGGACTTTAATGATACCTAGACGGAGCTAGGAGCCCAAAAATTAACTGATCATTTACCAGAAAACTAAACTTTGCTTGTTGTTCTGTGGTTCTAGAGCCATGAACCTAGTCCCACGTCAGAGACTAAAGAACATATAACAGCTACAGTATGTGTTGGAAGAACTGTAGATACGAGTTAAAACATATCTGAACTCAAATTGAGACAATCTACTGCTGTTTTTTTTTGTTTTTTTTAAATGTCTTCTCATTCCCCTCTGAAAACAACATTAAAAACACATTCCTGATTAAACCTGGCTGCTGGACCTTCATTCCACACATCCTGAACTTGGGTGGTCCCCAAGAGGAATGATGGGTCCTTTGCGTCACTAGCGATGTTCCTGCAGCAGCTTCAAAATGGAGGGAAACATAATTTGAGGTGCATCCAGTCCCCAGATGAAATCCAGATGTTCCCAGTGTTCGATGTGCTGATGGTAGACTAGGTTGGACACCTGCAGTGAGATAAAGTTTTACTCATCTCTGCCAACAAGGAACCTGCAGTAGAAGGTCATTTAAAATTTGAGAAAAGCTTGAAGAACACCGCATCCATTCAGCCCAACTAACTCTAAATAAAGATACACCGAAGACCTTTACGGTGAACGACTAGTGGACAAATCGAGGGCTTTTACGGTAAACAAATCTGTGACTTTAATTCAGTCTTTCTCAAGCTCCATAGTTCTAGGGAACCCAGGAGGTTCTAGTTATTATTATCTTATGTTATTTTATTGTATAATGCTAATGTATTTCATAATTTAAGCATGGAGTTTGCATGTTCTCCCTTGTACATGGTGGGTTCTCTCCGGGTATTCCGGCTTCCTCCCACAGTCCAAAAACTTGACCATCAGGTTGATTGATCTCTCTAAATTCTGCTTCGGTGTGAGTCTGTCCATGGTTGTTTGTCCTGTCTGTCTGTGTTGCCCTGTGATGGACTGGCGACCTGTCCAGGGTCTGTCCCGCCTCTCGCCCGTTGACAGCTGGAGAGAGGACCAGCACTCCTCCTGAACCCGATGGGATAAGGGTGTAAGAAAATTGATGGATGGATGGATTATGTGCATATAATGTTACATGAGGCCCCAGGGGTCTCATATATAAAAAATTGCGTAGGATTTATACTAAAAGTGTATGCACGCCCAAAAGTTGAAAATAGTGTGTGGCAAAAAAATCTCAACTTGTAAAACCAGACGACCAAAAAGCAGCTTCCGTTTATAAATCACAGATGCATGCAAATATTTGTGCATATGGTGCCACCACATGTTCTGTCCTCTACATGCCCACAATCAACAATAAATTATCAATTCAAAGTATCTTGTGAATGTTAGGATCAATTCAAATGAGCCAGATGATCAATGTTATTTTATCGTCAACAATGGCATCCACAGAGAAAAAAGTAAAACAACTTGTACTGGTGAGTGAGGTGGATTCTGGTTCCCCTATGGATTACAATAAAACCCCCCCAAAAAAGACAGAAAAAAAAATCAATTGGACACACACATGGTTCAACCAGACATAAACCTATACAAATATTTTGTTTTCAAACCCCACTGAAGTTTATTTCACACTTCAGGTTGCAACAAAACACACTACAAACATCTTTACAGTGAAACACTTTTGTGTAACTGTTTTTTTGCTTGTTTTTCATTCATCCATACCGCTTCCCGCGCCCCCCCCTGCAATGGCACGGCGACCCCCTAGGGGGCGCGCCCCACACTTTGGGAACCACTTATTTAGTTGATGGAGTATCTGAGCTTTTACTTTGAGGATGCAAAACAAGATGGGTTGCAGTGTTGGGCCTGGTCCTGATACTCGCACTTACAGAATTACAGTAGTTTGGTTTCATGAGGAAACTGAAATGTTAGACTGCTTTGAAGAGGAAGCAGATCATGTACTTTGTGCTGTGGCTAAATAAAAAAGGAGAGTGTTCCGCCCTTGCGTCCTTCAAATGCACTTTCATGTTGAAGGGTTTGAGTGTGCAGTGTGTCCCAGTTCTTCCTTATCTGTCTGATTGGTCTTGAGAAGTTTCTTGAGATGAATAATGCAGAAATACGGTCATACAGAAATGTTGATATATCTCTTCAACTACTCCGCTTCCACTGTCTGGTTTTTGTAACTGTATGAGACCTGGATACTTCTGAGGAACATTTATCAGACGCAATGATAAACCATGTACATTCATATAATTCTTCTCTAAATAACTCCTATAGAACTAAGACTGGTGAATGGTTAAAAAATTCTGCACGAAAACTCTGCATTATTGTTCACGGAGGACGAGGATGTCTGCAGAAAAGCGTGGCGCTCTCTATGTGACTGTTTTGTAAAAGCAAAACAGGGTGACTACCCACAGAGTAGTAGGGTGATGTGTACAAAAGCAGGAGGGTGTCCCCCAGTTGGTCTGCGTCGTTGTGTTGAAGGTATGTACGAATACAAACAGTTCACAACCACATTGCTGTGCGTCAACTGTCTGGCTTCGGATGAAATGTGTCGGAGCCTTTATGTTCACTTCAACTGAGCATACACTTCATGAAGGGTGTAATGCGAGCATTGGGACCAGGCCTTGACGTGACTGACCTGAGTAAGAAGAACAGCCACATCTTTTGGGTCCGCCAACGTATCATGTCCTCCAGAAAACAGGGCAGTGGGAACCTTCATGTCCTGGACACGAAACTCAGGAGGAGTTGACTGCAGAGGGGGAAAAGTGGAGGTTATGGGAAAGACAAATGTGACATTTATAGCATTAAAGACCTAAGCACAACAACTTCTGTTATCATACTAAACATAGAAATGTGAGCAGACAATAGAATGAAGTGATCACCAACACAACAGTGTTGTGTTGGTGATCACTGCCTGCCTGGGGCTACTGTGACCTCTGGGAGTCAAGGTTACATGCCTGTTGCGCTCGGTGTTGTGGAGTTTGCACCCTTTTCTCACCATTATAACACCTGCACACTTCCAAGTGTCAAATTGGCACACATATCTATTCTACATTAAATCTTCTTTAACTCTACAAAAGGCATTATTGCACTGCAAGACCACAGATTCAGTGACCCAGCTGCCGTTGGTTTGGCCCTATTGTACTTCCTGTTTGAAGAGTTTCAGTCAGGTTACAGAGTTTATCATAGCACTGAAACAGTACTTGTGAAAGTTACAAATGATACTCTCTTGGTTTCAGATAATGGATTGTATGAGAGTCAGTTGGTGGAAATGTGTAAATAATTTAATTACATTTAGGAGCACACTATTAAGTATACTGGCCAATTCAACTTAAAAAAAAATGTCTATAGGTTATTTTTAGATTGTTTTCCCCCCTCCATGTCAGGAGGGGCGGCGTCCCTATGGATCAGCCGCCACTGCCCACATCGTTTTCAGGACACCACCTAGACAACCAGCAGTTGAATGACAGCATGCGGCTAAACATGTCAATACTGGTCCAATCAGGTAGGAGATCAGAGAAAACTAATTAGTCCGACATTGTTTTGGCAAACTAACACACTGAAGCAACACTAACTTCAGTGACCTCCAATTGGCGCAATCGGGTGTCATTACCACTACCGCCTTACCCTTAACCAGCAGTTTTAGGTAGGTAGGATATGATGTCACCCGTTCTTGGCCCTGACAAATATTTGACTAAGGTCACTGGTGTCTCTAATGCCACGTTTCTGACTATGGAGCTGTCAATTACCAGAGTTGGCTTCTCAGCGGGTGTGTTGCTCAAGGGGGAAAATCTGTCAGAAACGTGGATGGGTGTGTGGTTCCTATGTACCAACACCCAGGACAATAAGTTTAAACCCTACAGGAATCCACCCTATAAATGGTATTCACCCTATAAATGGCTGCTAATCAATGGGCTTGATTAGCAGCAAGCCTATTTAATGGTTCTGATCCTAAGAGCTCACTATTTTACACCTACCAATTATTTTTACAAATTTCTTCCCCTGTTTATCTGAGAAAATGTCAAAATGTTCTGAGTGAAAAACAACTCTTAATTTTTTTCACCCAAATATTGTTCAGCTGTCTCACTGCTTTACATGTATGGTTATGTTCTTGCCATAGTTGTGTCTGACATGCTTTGGAACAATACATGGCAGCTGAGCAACCAGATCACCTCTGGAGTGCAGCATCGACTGATTATTCCTGGTGGCAATAATGACAGCGGCAAGACTCCTCATGTGGTGGCCGGGTCACTGCTGGTCCTGTGGCAGTGGAACTCCGATGTTTTCCTGCAGCTGACGTGGAGAACTGCATCCTCTG
The DNA here is from genome assembly GCA_903066825.1 of Alfaro cultratus. Lineage (NCBI taxonomy): Eukaryota > Metazoa > Chordata > Actinopteri > Cyprinodontiformes > Poeciliidae > Alfaro > Alfaro cultratus. Next base: position 4,794 of record CAEFZX010027979.1, on the reverse strand, counting down.
GACATGTGACCCGGCTGGCCACATTTGAAGCAATGGGTCAGTCATCTGCCTTTCGCTTGTCCAGGCAGGTTCTGCAGCCCCTCTTTCTTTGGGTATTGCCAGCGTCCGATGTCCTCTTTGCAGTCTGCCATTTACTAGTTTTCAGGGAAGTGATGAATATCTGCTTTCCATCTGCAACCTCATTTCTCAGTTCGTTCACTAAGGATTGCATTTCAAGCTGTTGTCTTGTCATCCTTGGTCTGGGATCAGCTGTGTGGTTCATCTTCAGTTAGAAGCTCATTAATCTTTGTTGTTTTTGGTTGTTTCTCTTTAGATTATTTAGCCGCTGTGTCATGAGGTTTGAAGCTTCATTAAGTTTCTCAATCAGCATTTCATCAGTCACATCTGGGTTGTCAAGTAGTGTCTTGAGCTGAAATTTGATAGTCCTGTACCCACCAATCTTAAAAACTTTCTGGACTTTGAACACCTGGATTCTCTGGGACTCTGGTAGAACCCTGGTGCTACCAGAACTGTGTTTGACCCTGTTTATACCAGGAGTCTGTAAGTCCTTAATGTGCATGGACTCGGGTGTTTCCTGGTCTTTATGGTTCCAGTTTCAGACTCACCTGGTTGTAATGCCTCATGTTTCCTTCTGGTCCAAAGTCAAATGCCATCAGCTTCCCGCCATGGACTGCCTGTAATCAGTGGAGAAACATTGTAAAAAAACGTTTTCAGAGAAGCTGTGTTTAAATAAAATCATTGATGTACTGTAGTTCCGGTTCACACAACGGAGCAACCAAGTTCACTGTTGTTTTCATACTTTTAATGTCTGTGGATTTTAAAGGTTAAGTGTAGTCATATCGCTCAGGTACCTGCGCCCAGTGGACCATGTTCTGGACAGAGGTCCCAGCAGGACAGTGAGTTGTGTAGACTGGAGTCCGAGTCTGGAACACATCACAAAGTCTTCCTCAGTCTTATAACTATGATTAGCTCTGATCCTAGCTATGATTACATAGCTAGATTACTAGCTATGATCAGCTAGATTACTACAAATCTAATCTAGCTGATCATACTGCTGATATCACAGCAGTATTATTGATAGAACCAAATTCATCCAATAAAATGTATCTTCTGACAGATGAACACGTTTTCCACAGTAAAGGTTTCCTAATGTAAATTTGTCACTCACAGGAACATCTGACTGAGCTTCAATCTTCATGTAGATAAAGTAGAACAAAGTTCTGCTATTCAGGATATTCAGGGTCAGAGGTACCGACCATGTTAAGGTTTTTCTCGTCAAAACCACAGAGGATGAAGAAGAGATTTCCACACAGCTCGCTCAGCAATTTCTTTGCACACACGTGTTCAGCCAACCATTTGATGTACTTGCTCTGTGGCAGGAAGTCCCGCCTCCCAAACAAGTCCTGCAGGGTACATCAATGAGCATGTCATCAATAGGACACAAGAAAATGCAGGTCTACTAACAATTCAAAGTGAATTAGAATTTTTGAATAGATAATAAATAATATAATGAATATTTTTAATGTCAGAACAAACCCATCATGTTGTTGGTCCTTTTTAAAAAAGCTACAATTTGTGGAATATCTCTGTTTCTCAGGGAACAGAGATATTCACTGCTCCTCCCCACCGGCCAAATAATATTTTGCATGATCTATTCATTTTGCTCAATAAATCATTGTTTTTATTTCCACCAACAACTGAACCAGCAAAACCTTGTCAGTTTTCGTCACCTGTCCTGTGCTTCCTGAACAGGTGTTGTTACCAGGAACTAATTCTTACCCAGATCAGAAAATCTGGTAGGACAGACAGTTTGGTCATGGGGCTGTCGGTAAATGCCACAGTCGCAACAGGAGCCAGTCCAAAAAACAGGCGAATCTTACTGGCAAGCTCTGGCAGAGTGGAGAATGCTATGAATGCTGTAAAAAAAAGACAGAAGTTAGCACATACAGGAAGTTAGTGTTTTAGAGCAGACAAGAAAGAAGTGCAAGACTTGATCGAATACCAATGGTCGTTCCCTGGGAGTGTCCAATGTAGAAGATTTGTTCCTGACCAGTAGCCTTCAGAATGTAGTTGATAACTGCTGGAAGATCTTTCAGAGCCATTTCGTCATAGCTGTTGACATACAGAATAGTAGAAGACAACATGTCTTAGAACTATCTGATTCACTTTATTTCAAAGATGTAGAGTCAGAACCAGAAAAAAACATTATGACTCAGAAAACACTTAATATAGAAAAAACAGTTCAAGTTAGTCAAATTGGTCAGAACCAACTATTTCAGGCCAATTTGATCCAAAAATAATTTTTCAGAGGTTCTCAAACAATCTGTTTGAGAACCATGTTCCAGACCAGTGTAAAACTGATGTAAAACCTCACTGTATCACTCTGCAGGCTTGATTCTATAAGAGGATATGGCTGTAAGAAATAATCTTAACTGATCAAGAACCATCTGCAGTAGAGGTCTGGTAATGGTTTCTTCTAGAAGTTAATTCAGAATTTTTCTGCAGTCTAAATGACTAGATGTTTATGGGACTGGTTTCTAGATGTTTGAAATCTAAGTATAATCTGGAAACAGATGTTTAGAAATGAATGTATATCAGCTTTAAGCTCACACCTGAACCTCCAGAAGTCCTCAAGATCTGGGCTCAGAGTTTGATGTTTCCTGGACCAGGTGTTCCCTCGGCTGTTCCCAATCCACACATCATAGCCGGCATCTGCCAGTACGTAACCCAGACTGGAGTTGGGAAGGTTGGTGATCCAATTGCTGCCGGCAGCCAGAAGTCCATGCTGAAGGAAGACTGCTGACCTTGGACCTACAGGATTGAAACCAGGACCAGTTGAAGTCAGGGAAGGAAGAACATCCTATTGCCTGTCAGTGTGTAAAGAGAAACTTTAAATAGAATTGGAACCTGACCTGCTGTATGTTTGAGTCCATGGGGGATCCTATTGACAGTCAGAATGTAGCCGTCCTCTGTCAAAACCTCATGCTCCTCTGAAGGGTAACCCCACCTCTGAATGATCTGTGTCTGAGTGACAGAGGTACAGAAACTCAACAGCCAGCACAAAACTAACCTAAAACATTCGAATTAAAAGCGAAGGGACAATAACTAGCTGTGTTTCATTTAATTTTGTTCATTTTAACAACACAGCACTGCCCCAAAAAGAAAAAACTCCTCATGACCAGAGATTTCATTCACAAAAGAGCACATGAACTTCTACTTCCTAGACACTCTGGTTGTTAAGGGGGTTGGTGCATTGATTTAATTGACTGGGAAATTTTGCACAAGCCATGTGCAAAAAACACAGCCATGTAAAAACACTGCTCACATTGAGATAGAATGAACAATAAATCACTTACTTTCTAGAGACTTAAATAAAAACTTGGAAAACACAACGGAACAATTTTTAATTTAAAGGAAACAAAACTTAATAACAATGCAGAAAACATTGTTTAAAAGAAAAGACAGGATTACCGAAGATGAAATGTTATCCCAGAAAATTAGTTGATCAAGATTTTGAGCAAGCTAAGGGTTATGGCGAGGAGGTATCATGTCAGAAAAAATAAGTACAAGCTATAGTACCATCAGAACCGAAACAGGGCATGTTGCTAGGCCTGCTGACTATCCCTCTGTCCAGACAAATGAATGATCAATATAATCAGCTTAAAAGTAAAAGTGAGTTAAATGGGCAACTGGAATACAATGCAGTTATGGTGTACTTCTTCAAATAATTGTACCAACAGTTGTCACCTTCTCATCCAGTTTCTTACTTATGGCTTTGTAACCCATTCTAGCCTTGTGTAGGTCAACAATTTTGTCCCTGATATCTTCGGACAGTTCTTTAGACATGAACATGGTGGAGATGTTGGACATCAATTCACATCAATTCTTACCAAATAAATAGACTGAGCACATTAAAAAATTATGTTACCGGGTTGAAGTTAAAATTTTTATAGAAACAAATCGTCCTTCAGGGCAGCTATTATGTAAGTTATTGTGAAAAAACTCTATCAGGTCATGTATATGAATTTATTCAATCCAGTTGCTCCGAGCTTCCTGTTTGGGTGAGGAGAGTCTGGAGAGGGAAACTTAAGACGCACTTCCTGCTCTCTTGCAGTAAAAAGGAAGCACAGCACCACCTGAGGCTAAGAAATATGTAAGGTACACTCACAATGTTCATATCCACTTCAGGGTCCAGCCTACAGTGTGGTTCATCTGAGTGGCAGTGACCACCAATCGTGCAGCTTCGGTGAATGAGAGTGGAGAGAAACAACATGCACACCCAAATGCACAGCATGATCTGAAAAAGAGAGTTAAAAGTGCTGCATTCAGGGACAAAGACAAAAATCTGTTAAATCTGCCACTTGTTTTATGTCCTGTCTATATTGTTATTTTTCCTATCTCTTTGCTGTAAAGTCAAAGACACAACTCAGACACAACTGAAGCGATTGTTGCTCCGTGCTTGTAAAAGCCGGGGTGAATGCTGAAAGTCATTGACTCGATGCAATGTGGTGGGTCTGTTTAGACACAAACCTTTTAAACTACTTCAAATGAGAATACTGCAGGGTTTCCCCAGCGTATTATAGGGCTGGCGGGCCGCCATGCTTTACGTGCCCCCCGCCAGGCTAAGCATTGTAGGCTTTTGTTTATATATATACATACACAGTACAGACCAAAGGTTTGGACACACCTTCTCATTCAATGAGTTTCTTTTATTTTCATGACTATTGACATTGTAGATTCACACTGAAGGCATCAAAACTATGAATTAACACATGTGGAAATATGTACTAAACA
>CAEFZX010027978.1:0-41796 GCA_903066825.1 Alfaro cultratus | reverse complement strand
CATATGTTGTTTTTTCTTTTTGCTGTTGTCTTTTTAGTCAGGCTCTCAATGTCCTGACCTACCCATGATCACATCCCTGGGGAGGTTCTTCACAAATCTGTTGACCACTCACGAGTATCCACACCCTTAGCCACTGGAAGCTGGCATGAAGCATAAACACGCTTCATGTCGGACACAAATAGAAGTTACAGAGAAACTGATGTCATATAGGGAGACTATATGCACAGAAACGGTAACTTGATATGTTGGTTATCCCCAGGAGTTATTATTTTATCAATAACCATTTGAGCCTCTTATTCAGTCAGCTTCCAAGTTTGTTTGCATGTTAAACCTCCTGTCTTTTCCTTTTTCTGCATGCAATTGTCTGGCATGGTACTTGATTCATAGAGGGGCTCTCAAAAGTGTACACTCCTTAGTTAAAAACAGGTGTTCATGACCTAAATGACGATGGACCTGATTATTATTATTATTATTATTGTTATTATTATTATTATTATTTAACTTTTCACATTTTAATGTGACATTTATCATTTAATTCATTTGAAAAACAACGGTTTTGATGAAGCAAGATAGTCCGTTGTGTACAAATGCACAGCCATTGTTGAATCTTGTTATTTTTTTGTTTTGTTCATTAAAATCCAGCTCATGTGACTTTTATTTACTGAGAAACCTCTGAAGTGCCATTAAAATGCAGTGAATGCTCAACAAGCACGGGAATTCATCTGAATCTATGCCATTTTTTATTATCTTTTTAAAAAGAACAGGTAACCTCAGTCATATAACTGAATCATCATTACATTACTTAGAGTGTTTACTTGACTGACATCTACATGACTCGGCTTCTGAAGAACTTCTATTTTTTCTTGCGAAATTCCAAATAAACCAATAAACAAATGTGTTGTGCTATAAACAGTCTCCTGTTAAGGTTAATATCCCTTAAAGCAAACAAAGATATTTTTGCATACAGGCCTTCATAAACCTTGACAGGTTGGCAGTCTTTATCTGGAGGTCAGGCAAGGGCCTGGTGACTCACTCATAAACTCTGTGCTACGCCCAAGAAACCAAATTCACTTAAATCATTTCTGAGGTTTACTAAAATAGTTAGACCATCTGAGAGAATAAGTTTCTTAACTGCGGTTGGTCTTCTTTGCCGTGCATGATGTCACCAAAATCATTTTATAACCTTACTTATGTTGATACACTTAAAGGAAGATCAGTCGAACATTACCATTTGCTCTATTGCCAGTAAGCTCATGCCAGAGTGGTGTGCATCCTTTACAGTTTTTTCCCCACAAAGAGCCATGCTGCAGCACACTTTGCCATGATTTACAGCTGGTTGGCTCTGACAGTTTTATTCCTCGGCTACAGAGGCAATCTTTAAGCAGTACACTTCTCTGCTCATTCATTGTCAAGTTCATCTGAGTCTGAGCTTGTTGCTGCAAATGTTCTGACCACATGTAAGGCAGCTTGATTTGTTATGCCCAATATTACGCTCCCAACCACTTGCATTTAGATGTTAAGATTTACATGCTCACAGCGATGAGTTATGCCCATGTGGCTTTTGAAACACTTATAATCAGTATGACAGTTTTTTTTTTTTTAGAATTGTTTGGTGATATCTTGTCAGTTTGACAAAGTGGACAGATGTGAAGAGCATTTTGCATTTTTAGTGAAGATAATTGTTGCTTAAATGAAAGCTTGAATTTACATCTCACACATAAACCTGTTCTTTAGCTGTCAGTAAATGAAAAAAAAACAAAAAAACATCACATACTCTTAAAGCCCAGATCCAACAATTACTCACCCCAGCAGAAAATTTGGGGAATTTCTGCCGGTGGTTTAAAAAGTTTTCAGTAAAGTTCTCCAGAAGCCTGGTAATGATCTAATTATTTGACTCAAGTGTGTTGAAGCATTTACATATCTAGAAGAATGACTGGAATTGCAGAACCCTGCTCTAAGGAAAACACTTGTTTCTTGTTAATGCCAACTATGTAAGTTTTGCTAATATCTCTATCTCAGGGTGGATGGAGACCATCTGGAAGGGCAACTGTTCATCACTGCTAGGTGTGGACTTTTCACTTGGCTTTTCCAAACCAAGGATTTGACATGAAATGTCATTTTGAGGCTTAAGCAGGTTTTCCTTCTAATATTGTCATGACCAGTTTCCTTACAGCTGATGAAGAAGAGTACCCCACAGCATGATGCTGCCTCCCCCATGTTTTCCATGGGTATGGCATGGAAAACATGGCATACCCATGCAGTGTTAGTTTATTTTATGCATAGCATTTGCATGAAATCACCAGAACACCTTCTATCACATGCAAATTGTGCTGATCCTACATGGCTGGTTCTTTTGTTTTTTTCTATAATGGTTTTTGTCTTGCCAATATATAATAAATGTCAGATTTGTGAAGTGCAAAACTAATGATTGTCTAAAATATGATTCTTCCTTCTGAAAAGATTTTGTACATTTTAATCTAAAGAACACGAAAGGTTTGCTTATAGAAAAAAAATATTTTATTCAACATTAGCTATACAACATTTTTACAGTTGTATTGTTACAGCCCACTTCTTTTCCACCTTCAACGTGTCATTGTCTGTCGGACAGATGTCTTCCTGTTTCTGGAAGATGCTGGTATTCTTGCCAGATTTCCTGTGCATGTGTTGTGATAAACATTATCAACATGAGATGTGCTTAGCCAGAAATGAGGAACACATTTACTCCAGGTGCAGTTACTGCGGCAACACGTTTACAGAAACCGAAAATGTGGAGTCCACTGTTTCTTTGCAAGGCGCTGGGGTTTGGGTTGTGTGTGGCTGCTGTCCTTTCATTCCTTGCAGACAGTTTTCCACCAGAGGGAGCCATGGAGAGGCAGTCTTCCATTGGAGGACGGACCGCAGGTGTAATTGGATGGACCTGCACACCACGGACCTCCTCTTTAGCTGGAGGTAAAGAGGAGCCATTTGCCAGTCTTTAGGTACCTGAGTGTTCTCCTATAGTGGTACCTCTGAGCCCTCTGCACTTCCTAGTAGTTTCATGAATTTATTTTCTCTCAGTAAGATCTTCCTCACATGTTCTGCAGGTGGGCCAAGCATACCTAAAACCATTACATTTTTTTAATCAAATTTGAACCAATGGTGTGTCCCTGGCTCTGCCTATGGGTAATTACAAGACACACATCTGTTACGGCCAGTTAGTCTGGTGGTTTGTCCTCAAGCACTGATCTCTGGATATACCTGAGATACTCGAGTCTCTTTGCTATATCAGAAAATTGTGACACACTACAAAAAGAAATTTTCAGATAAGCTTGCTCGTTTCGACCACAAGTGTATAAACTTTAAAAATAAGATGTTAAAAAGTTTCAGATGAGCAGGTTTGCATCCACATTCACACCTCAACTTACAGAAATGTGCTCTGTGTTTCCTGTGGACAAGTTTATCTGATGAAACATAGTGGACTGACCATTTGAGAACCTCTGTTTTCTTTCTGTGTCATAGAAGGGGTTTTCCCAAAAAGGGGAAACACCTGAACAGACGTATCTGTTCAGTTCTGACTGAACAGATACTAGTAACTGAACTTCAGCAAAATAGGAACATCACCTTAGCAATGTCTGACATCTCTAACTGCTGAACATCCTGATCTAACTTATTTGCAGAAGAGGATATTTCCTCAGCTGCAACTGAGTGCAAATCTTTAATAGAACATCATAAAGTGTACATTTAAAATGATTAAACATTGTTAATTAATTTTTTTCCTTCACAGCGGACCCTCAGGCTAACATGCTGTGGGACCAGTGCAGCAAGCTGGATGCAATTCAAGCAGAGATTTGCAGACCCTGGAGCTCACTGGCAAGAAAGAACTGACTTTGGAGAAGTTGCAAGTTTTGTCCGGTGGGAATGGCTACAATGATAATTTGGATGATTGGAATCACCACAGAGATGTAGAGGTGAGAACTTACAGCAGAATGGAAAAATTAACGCCATCTGCCTGAACTACCAAGCAACTGTCGCTATCTGAACTGGCTTCCCTGTGTTGGCTTAGGCTGGCTGTCTTTCTCAACTCTCCTGAATGACATGTAAACAAGATGCTCTTACCCACCAGGCTTCCCTGGAGACATCTGTGGTTCTGTGGCAGGCTCTAGAAGGCCACACTGATAACCCTTTCCACCAGAGACTACTGGCTGGGAGAGCTGTGTGGCAAAGTTCACTGTCTTTGCCACACAGCTTCACTGTCTTTGCAGTCTTCATGGATATACAGCCACACAGCCATATTCCATGGCTATGAACGCATCCTCCCTGAACTTCCTGGCCATAACCCTTGTATTTATGTTGCTTTATATATACAGAGGTTTCTTTGCAACCCCTCACTGCGCCCACTTGGACGCAGTAAGGAATATAATTTTATTCCCTCATTCTACCTGATGTTGCCATTTCATCTAAGTCTAATGGAAAGGGCAGTGCCTCCCACCACAGCTACAGCTCCAGGCACCAGTCTTCCTTGTTTTTGTTTTTCTGTCTTTCTTTGGATGGGTTGTCTTTCTTTCAATAAGAATCAAGTTTAATTCACGCTTGACCTGATGGGGCTTCCTCAACAGCTGCTCCTTCTTTCAAAGTCACATTGAGAGTAGTCAGCATTTTAAAGCTTTTTTTTAACTTCATGTGAAGTATTCCTTTTACTTATACGGAAAAAAAATCCACCCTCATTTTATCTTGCGGACCAGTAAAAACTACACTTTACACAAAGATGTCAAATTGTTTGACTTTACTCATTTTTTTCCTGTAAAGCCTTTAGCTGTACACCTCAGCCAGAAGCCATTGTTGTCTTGATCCAGGAAACATAATTGCAAACTTTTGTGTACACTCCAGGCTTGTTTCTCTGAGCACAGCCGTGGCCCCAGGACACAACTCCCTGGAGCTGTCCCTCACACACCATAGGACCCCCAGAGTCACCCTGAAGTTTAAAAGAGATTACAGAATGTCATATTTTGCAGCAAGAAAAAAACATCTGTTGATGTGCAACAGTGATGCTACCTGACAGGAATCTTTCCCTCCTTCAAGGTATCCAGCGCATATCATGTTTTCAGTTATCTGAAAGGGATATGCATTGAAGCAGGTGTCATCACTCAGCAGAGGGACTTCCAGGCATTGCAGCTTGTCTGGGTACCTTGCTGTAAACACACCAAAGTCAGCTACTTCTCCATGTCATTTTCTTATCTCTTCTCATTTATTGAAAATTACAGAGCAGACAAAGTTGAACTCACAGCCCTCGTCACTGGGGCGAATGTTCCCCCATCCAGATATCTGGCACATCATTCCAGCACTGCCGCAGTCTGATGGAAGCACTGCAGGGCGCACATAGTTGTTCAGAATAGCAGGTTGACTCAGCTTGATCAGCATGATGTCACTGTCCTGAGTGCGGGGATTGTAATCAGGGTGGCGAATGAACGCGACAGACATGATGTGCTGTTCGGTATGGTCGGGTTCCCAGATGTCATGCTCTCCCAGTCGAACTTCTAAATTTGAGCTGAAAAAGAAATATTTAAGAAAGCCAGTTTAGTTTCCCCAGCACTGCTGCCCTTGATTAAAATCACAAGGAAACTTCTTAGGTTTTAAATTATATTTTCAATTAGGGATAGCAAAGTTTAAAGCAGGATTACAGTATAAAACAGCATTCCAACATTTTAACATTTTGTGGAGCACTAACAGTCAATCCCTCATTAAGAAATGTAAACAAAACTGACTGGGTTTGGGTTATTTTACAGAAGGAAAAGGGCAAAAGATCCCAGAAGACTGCATTCAAACATTTAAATATTGATTTAAGAGCACAGTTTTCATATATTGATTTGAAAAAAAAAAAAAGTTAAATCCTGGATTTGTTTCCCCTCAATCACAATTATGAGTTGGTTTTGGTCGGTCATATAAAATACAAAACAAATACACAAAATTTGTTAATTGTAATATGAAAAATTATGAAAAACTTCAAGTTGTGTGAACAATTTTGTACAGCACTGTGCATGCAATAAAATGAAAGATGTTCATTATCATGTTATACCTTGGTTTGCAGTGTGCAGCCGAGAGCACCCACTGATCAGACAGCAGAACGCCTCCGCAGTAGTTGTACCCAGTGAAGAGCGACACTTGATAGGGCACAGAGTTTCTCGGGCATTCATATCCTCCAACAATCTTTTCATCATCTTCCAGGCCGGCTGCACGTTACAAATAGGAAATGGTAAATTGCCTCCAGTGGTAACGAGCTTTATCGAGTCAAAGGGCTCCAAAGAACTTTGCAGTTAATACACACATTGTAGCTTCAGCTACCCAAGGGCAGACAAACAGAAACAAGGCTACTATTTAGAAAAATCTTGTCCGAAGTCGCAGACAGAGCAGGAGTTCGAACTTAACATCCAAAGGTTTCAGGATAAATCTCTTCTTTCTGAGCCACTGCCTCCCAGAAGTAAAATTAAATTTTTCTTTTCACATTTCATGATATAGAACATTTATTTGCTGGAGTCAATTATAATTACAAGTTCTATTGCCACCCATTTTTCCCATATAAATGAATATTAAATATACCTGCAACCCCTAAGAAGATCAAGAAAAGAAAAAGCTCCATGCCTCTTTCTGGTTTGTAACTAATGTGTCCTTGCTCTCTTTAAGTTAGGTATTTTAGTTCTCTTATCTTCTCCTTTTAAGCTCTTTTATCACCTCAAACATAAGCCATATGTTACATTTCCCTAGGCATGCTGAATCTAAAGTAAACCTAAGGAATACGAGCCAAAATAAAGTTTTAAAAAATTTATATGTGCAGGAAAAATCGCTCAGAAAATGAATAAACCTTGTCTAATTTTCACTTTTTTGTACTTTCAGTCAAACCTTTTGCCTTAATGTCCTTATTATATTTTAAGTGATGTGCTTGTAAAGTAAGGAAATTGACATTCATAGTTGTGCATGTAGCTGAAATGTTCTGAAACACAGAGGTCTAAATGTCCTGTTTTTAATAATGTTCACAGTTTTTATGTCCAGCCTGCACACTTAGGACAAAGACCAGCTTTCTGGGAAAACTGGAGGCTACAAACTGTATACTTAGTTGTATTGAACAAACTATATGAATAAATGGGTTTAAGTTTTACCTTCAAAGGAATGAGTTTTAACTTTCTTAAAAATGCTTTTTCCTCCCTACTTCAGAAAAACATCCCAGAATCCATTTTTAGAGCGTTTTCTGGTATATTTGGCATTTCTGGGACTTCAGGCATCAGGTTTGCTCACATTAAAATCTCAAGTAATTTTCATTATTTTATGAGGTTTCTGTTTCACCGTGGCCTCGCTGAGAAATGTTTTGAGTGACTCACAAAGGCAACAGTTCACCCAGAGCTTGGATGTAATTCTACATTTAAACAACTTTTATTTTTATTCAAATCTCCCTTCATTGTAAGTACACAGGTATTTTTCAAAGCTATACTTTGGAACTATTATTTAAATGCCTTTTTTAAATGACAGCTTCAAAATGTCTCTTTTATAGAGAAACTGATTATGGTGTTTCTCCATGGTGTGGGTTTTATCTATTTTCCAACACAAACTCTTAGATTGTCAAGATTTTAGATGTCATCTATTCACTTTGATCTTCCAGTGTTTTCATAGATTTTTGGTTGGATTGAGGGTTGCCGATTGACTGGACCAATCTAACTGATTTATTTTTAATGCTTTGGAGCCAACTGAGATTTTGTTTGTTGTTTTATCGTCAAGCTTTTATCATGAATGTCTCAGTACGATTCTCCATTCATCCTTCCTGCAATTCTAAAAATTCTGCCACATACTGTATGTTATAAAAACATTTCCACACCAAGCTTTTCTCACCTCCAAATGTTCCTGGTGGTACAGTATTTTTGGGGCAATGATCAGACCCAGTTCTCCTCCAAACAGGATGTGAATGCTGGTCTGATCTTACCAGACTATATTTTCTTAATAATTAATTGGATGTTCCAAATGCTGGTTAAAAGTGTTTTGGTTTTACACACTTTTACTTTAATTATTCAAAATGTTGAAGCTGAAACTACATTACATTCGCCTGAAGCACTCTACTAATTGGTTTGACTCCTGCAAACTCTGTGATTTTAATATATAGTCTAAAGGAAATCAGCATGTGACATCAGAGCGATGCCAAATTACCACTGACTCAGAGCTTCAGAATGAAGACGAAGTGACAGGTATAATTCTCCATTACTCACGTATGAGCATTGCTGTTTATCAACACCAGACAGGGAATTATTTAAGGGTGTTTTGTTGCCCAAACCATATGATTAAACACTTAAGCACCAAGCATAACACATTCCCATCTAGCACAGGCAGGTTCTCATCCCTTTCATTACTGAGTATCACTCAGATTATTTGACTCACTCGTTTTAAACATGTTTGATTACTGCCGCAGTAATTAAAATACAAAAAAAAGCTGAAACATGGCATTAAAATGCAAGTCATCAGGCATGGAAAGTCACATGGAGATGATCAGCTGGTTGAAGTGAGCTTCTGTTCTTTTTTGTTGTTGATGTTAGATTTATTTTTATTTTTTTACTTTAGGATGGATGAACAATTCAAGCTGAATGTTTTTCCCCCCAGGACCAACCAAGCCCTTGTGGTTTCCTCCAGTTATAGCTGAAGGTTTTGACACTGACGGATCTTTTTTTTTTTTCACGAACTGTCATTTTCCACTTATCTGTATGTTAACATTTTCACATGTCAACAAAGTTCTCTATGTTCTCAGACATAGAGAACTTTTACACCTTAAATAAGGTAATATTTTCACTGTTGTATCTTTGTCTTACCTGCTCTCATCACCTGGCCTTCGATCTGGTGCCATTATCGAGAGAAACAAAGACATCGGATTGCTCATTTGAGTGGTGAGAGCAAAACAATCTGACAGCTTCCGCTGTAGCAATATTAAATGCAAAAATATAATTAATTTCAATATTGATCTGAAGTTTTCTATGCATTTTGGTCTCATTAGAGCTTATTAGTTGTGTAAGTGACTATTTTTAGTTAGTAGTCATCATTTGTAGGTCAGGTAATCAGGGATGGAAAGATGTCAAAGGGATGGAGGATGTCAAACTCCAAATAGTTATTACAGATCATAAATTATTGTAGCTATGTTACTCATTTAAAAAATTACTTTTGTCTTAGCAGTGTTATCATTTTCTCTATGCTTCTGCTTTGGTGGTTTAGCCTCAATGTGTGGTAAGATTTTTTTTTTTTTCATGGGCTTTTTGCAGACAAAAATAAAAGGAACAAGCAACTGAGTATAGTTGCTTTAAATTTCGATTCTTCCTCCACTTTCCTCTTGGTTCCTCATCTGATTGTAACTGAAAGAAATTGCACCACAAATTGGGGGAACAACTCCATTTTATTTTGGATGCATGTTCACCACACAATGGACATGCACCCGACAGCTCAACGAGTACCAAAGCCTCCCAGAGACATGTCCATGAGTAAAAGCAAGTAAAAAAGCTTGCTATTCTCAATTAACCATGAAAACAAATCGCTTATTTAAACCCCACCATAAATAAACTGAACTAAGAGCAATCTACATTCTGATGCAAATTCTTGTGAAATGCAGGAAATTGCACAGCTTTATGAATTTTGACAGACGTCTCGCCACGACCCCTCAGTTATTGTGGCTAGTTTTGGTCAGGCCAGGGTCAGCCACAAGCTTTAGCCAATGAGGATGGACGAACAATAACGTGTCTCGTGCGTGATTGTAAGTGGGTGTGGTTTGGTGAATAATGAGTAGGTATGATAGCAAGCAAGACTAACTAATTTCTCACCCGTTTTCCTTAATGTCTTGGCTGACAAATCAAATGCAGCAAAAGGAAAACCTTTTTTCCTTTTTTTTTTTGTGAAGGGAGCGACTAACAGTAGCCTGGCCATTGGCTTCCTGTGCTATCCCAAATAAAATATTGCTTATTGCATGGTCTGCACTATATTCCCTTGACTTGGATTGTCTCTGGTACATTTTCTACCAGGTCAATCAGCAAATGAAGTTGTGAACGATGATGTTGATTTTCTTCGCTATTTCAGAATTGTAGTTTGCCTGTAGTTTTGGCAATGGCAGCAAAAGACGTGAACGAAGCCTTTCAGTCCATGTTGGCTTCTAAATATTGAATTAATATTAACACCCACTTCGTTCTTCACAGCAGAGGACGGTTGTTTACAGGAAGCTTCATAATGTCGAATTGGCACATTGCTTACATTATGGCCAATGTTAGCGATTTGGTCAAATTTAAAAGCTAAACACAATCCACACATCCAGGAAACAATCATTTCTCAATAGGTAGGCTTCATTTTAAAATATATTGTATGTCTTGTTTTATTTATTTATTTTTTCATGAGTGTGATTGTGTCAAGGAGTGAAATGCAGTTATTCAAAGCTGAATCTGAAATAATTACAGTTCAGACCCTCAATGCCTGGGAATTAAGTTGGCTCAACTTACCTCACAGAGGCTCTGTGTAAGCTTGGTTTTTGGTATGTTTCGGTGGTTGTTTGTTTTACGGTTGTCTTTGAACTGAAAAAGAATACAATGTCAATTTATAGCAAGATTTCTTTATTTCAAATTGGATACTTCTGTTGTTGGAATCCAGTATGCAGCATTTTAATATATCTGTATTTATCTGTTGACTACCCTACAAATATCTCCACCAGCCGCCACTGGTTGTCTGAACCGTATTTATTTTCCTGTTTAAATTTCAGATTTCACCAGGACTGCAGGTAAATTTTCACCACATCCTAGTCCAGAAAGTCTGAGGTCACTGAGCGTTCCAGAACGGGACACATGCGTTTACTAGCAAACAATGTCGTTAAAAATGTGCAACAAACAAAAACAGCCAGTGAGCCAGAATTGCATTTGGACAAGTCTTTTAATGTCACATATGGCACCCAAATGCCTCTTTGGATCTGAGGAACAATCAGGACATGATTGCTGGATGACTAAATTAGACAATAAAAACACCAACAAACTCTTCTGTGATCTAAATCTTCCATATCCTTTCTTGTTTTACACTTCCTGTTTGTTTTAATGTGCATAAAAATTAAAAACCTACTCATATTCAGTCATCTGCTGCCCCATGCTTGGCATCCTCCGATTCCTTAATGTCATTGCTCTAAATAACCTTGGACGAACAGAGAGACCACTGTGTTGTAAATATGTGCAGCTATGTAGCGTCAGGCTTGTTTTCTGTCATAGAGTCCAGACTGATTATGCATATATCTGTTGAGGGGCAACCAGACGTTGCGGTCAAAAGCAGAGACGTATGTAAGGAAGTGGTTTAGGTTATTGAGGTTCAGCTTTTTTCCCTGTGTGTGGTGAATTTCAGGCACACATACACACACATGCACACAAGAAAAGATTACTAAGCCATGTAAATGAAAGCTGTTGAAACTGGTTTTGACTCAGAAAAACAAAATTCCTGGGTTCTCCACAGCAGGGAGACAGGGATCTGATTTCCATTCGGAACGCCGCAACAGGATAAACAAACTTTTGGGGGTTTCAGGTTAGAGAAGATTCCCAGTTGCTCCTGTACTACAAGTTTCAACACATCTTTATAACCATCCTACTCTCCAAAAGGTCAGAGTAGATTTATAAACATTTTAGATTTCTTTAGAGCTGCAAAATGGAGATGTTTGCATAAAACTTCAATGACAAATACAGGGCGTGTTAGAGTGATGCAAGGAACAGCACCGTGTCATTACTATTTTAGATTCCCACACACAAAAGCACACGCAGACACAAAATGTCCACACATTCAATTGCGTTTTGTCTTTCAGGTTCCTCACAGCTGTTGCCTCAAACCATTAAAACCCCCAAACTTCTAACCATTGCATATTGGATTCTGCTAAAGCTGAAATTCTCCTATAAAACCCCTGCTGGTTGTTCAACACACCCAAATTGGTATTTGTGTGGTACGCACATAATTACACGTTTGGTTGGTAAATCAAGAACGCTGGCAAGCCTCGGGCTCTGAAGGCTTCCCTCAAACTATAGCCTTGAGATGGCTATTAATATCCCCTGCAGACTCTAGCAAAAGAAGAAAAAAATAAATAACTCGGTCTGCCTTTATGATCCGGAGAAACATTTGAAAAGGGTGCACAGTGTTGGATGTATGTGATCACATCAGTAAAAACAGGATTGGTAGTCTGTAACACAAATGGAGCTACAGTTTAGGAAGAAGAACTGTTTTCTATAGGTTGAACGTATTGCTTTGAGACCTATTGCAAAATAAATCCAGAGGAAGATTTCTTTTCCCTGGATTCTTAAAGCCTGAGCAACCAGACAACAGAGAAATTAGTCCACCTACACAGAACGGGTGTTGGTCTGAGCGTATGCAGGAACTGAGGGCGTGTAAATAGACATGGGGAGTTTCTTTCACTTATTCTCTCCCGTGTTCATCCCCTTTTTTTCTTCCACCCCCTCACATCTGGTTTGCTGGCAGTGTTTAGTTCCTGTGAGGGGTGTGTGTAAATAAGCTGGGGACCCAGTTTTGGGGGTAGGTTGCAACCAGCATCTCACACTCTGTGGAACTGGTTGTTTTTAGGAACTTCGGCTTGATTTTTCAGTGCCGTAAGAAGATTTTGTAGCTTTATCAAACAATTAATCAATCAGTCAAGTTAATTTGTATTGCATGTTTAAGCAACAATGCAGTTCAAAACTTTCTTCATCATGAAAACATAGAAACATCCTAAACATATACAGTCACAAATTGTGAAACCACTAACTAACATTACATTTTGTCAAGCCCCATTGTTAAAATCATGAATACATCAAATATGTTGGTCAATGTTCCAGCTATCATGGGTCAAAGGCAACACTAAACAGGTGGGTTCCACCCTGGATTTAAAGGAACTCAGTGTTTCAGCTGTTTTGCAGTTTTCTAGGTTTGTTCAGATTTGTGATGCATTGAAGGCGAGTTTTATACATTTCGTTTGTAAATGTAAAGCTAAAAAAAAGGTCAACTTTACATATTACTGTCTGTCCCTTTAAAAACTGATAACATCCACACAGAGCCGGTGCGGTTCTGTGTGGCCGGGGCGAACTGAGGCAGAACCAGTTCAAGGCCTTCTAGTGGAGACGTGCAAAGACAAAAATATGAAACTAGAAGAGAATCTAGACAAAAATAAATACTAAAACAAAATAAAACCGACACCTAAAAACGAGAAACCAAACTTACAGAAGGAGTAAACTAGAACAAGAAGAAAATGCGAAACAAATCCAAAACTCCAATAACTGAACAAACGAAGGGATTAAGCTGGAATAGGGGGAGAGATAATGAAAACAAGAAATCTATACAAAGACATAAAGGCAGAAGTTCACAATGGCAAGGGACATGAAACTCAAGATTACAATCACCCAATCAATGAGTGGGTGGTTTGGAAGAAAAGCACAAGAGTGACCATGTGGGAGGAAATTCAAGCAGAAAGACAAACTCAAATGAAGCATTTGATCCCTGGAAGGTAGGGCTTCACTCTGGAGACATCAGCCAGATTTGCAGTCTTCAGCTCCCACTCCCCCACATTCAGCTTGATGTCATTACACAGCATCACTGGTAGGGTTTTTCTTTTTTATGCAATCAAAGACTATAACCCCTGAAACAAGTGCAGGAATTTACCAGACTGGTGTGAAAAAAAAGGAAATTGCTACTTGGAAGAATTACTGCTCAGATTTGCTTCAGGGGATGAATACCTCTTTGCTTTTGGCTTGTTTCTGTAATGATTTTATGAGTGATAAAAGCCGCCAGAAATATCCAGACTGTAGAAAGGAATTCATATCCAACTTTGTCTCCAAGGAACAATATTTTTCTTTGCTGTTTCAACAAGTCAAAAGTACTGCTTCATCTTAAGCTTTATCTAAGGGTTGGGCGCACAACCCCTTGAATGCAAGCCTTCATCCTCAATGAGGCCATCACAGGTTCGATTCCCGACCTGTTTACCTTTTCCGCATGTCTTCCCCCTCTCTCACAACCCACTTTCCTTTGTTGATTCACTGTTGAGTAAGGGTCACTAGAGAAAAAATTATTTTTAAAAAAAGCCTTAAGGGTAATGTTAAGATTTGCAAAGTCTGATCATATACAAACTTATAGGTTCAGTATTCATCCACTGCTATAAAACTTTCTAATTAAGAGTCATGAATTATTAAAAAATTACATAATATCAGGCTTTAAAATGTACTGAGTCTGATAGATGTTACTTCCAAGCTTTGTCCCTATTGAAGCATAAATTCACTGCAAGCATCTGCTTTGTTTCAGGAAAACTGTGTGTGCCAAAATCCCAGTGGGTTCAGTAAGCTCAGCGAAACAATGACGTCAACGGTGAAAAGAAGGGAGACATTAAAATGTTTGCGCTCAGGTGAAAAGTCAGCATGCAGCAATTACTGAACACTTAACCTGCAGCAAAACATGAACTCAGGCCACAGAGTGGCAAACATTACACTGTAGGATCATCGGTGGGTGGATGAGAAATCAAATCTTCTCTCCCTCCAGTAGTCATCTCAGTAACCCTCAATTTATGCATTTACTGAAGCCGTTTGCTTACGCTCTGTTTTGGAGTTTCCCAAAGGACTGCTGTGGAGTATGTGAGAGCACCTGAGGAAAAGACTTGCACTTAAACATGAATAATATAGCTGTTTAGAGATTCATGAGAGCACAGCACACAAAAGAGAGAGAGGGAGAGGGACAGGGAGAGGGAGACTCCAGCAAGGCTTTCTCAAAGCCGGCAGAGACAAGAAGAGGGAGAGGGAGAGAAAAGTGAGCTTTAGATAGAGGCTGCACAGAGTAATTATGAGTGAAAGAAAACGCAGCAAAGATTGGACACATTTTGACGTGACAGACAGGCAGAGATCAGACTGTGCAAAGTTAACATTTTGCATCAAGCAGGCTTCACCAACAACCTGCACAGGCATATGGGAACTGTTCATCTGTCAGTGCAGTTTCAAGAACAAAGACAAGCAAAGGAAGTAGCTAATAATTACGATTTTTTTTTCAAAAGGCTATGACCCCACAAAAAACAAAAATTAGGAACTGGCTAAAATGATTTCATAAGACTTTCAGTCATTTTCAGTCGTGCTCTCAGTCCAACATATAAACTTCCTAGCAGAAAAACACTTTCTCCCCCCAAAAAAATCACCCCAGGCTTATATGACAGAGAACGTGCTTTGCTCCTAGAAAGGGTAAAAAAAGCAACAACTGTTTGAATAACAACCGACTGCTGGAAATCCTGAACCACCACATTCTACATGCCATTTTGTTGAAAATTACAAACTGGTGTCCTGCCTACTGGCTTGTTTCGCATTCTGTGACAGACATACTTCTGAGAAATTAGTAACAGAGCTGCTCAAAGTGGCACAAGAAAGGGACGTGGAAAGCAAAGAGGTGTGTCGTGTTAGAGGGAATGCAGCTAACATAGCAAATGCAATTAAAACCCTGAAATGGGATCCACCACCCAGGCCTTGCACACACAATTAACTTGCTTGTAAGAGATTCTCTGAAGGTGATGAGCAGAGAAGCTGAAAACTGTCCAACGACAGATGGGCATTCCTGAGCTGAAGCTGAAACAAGATTATGTTACTAGGTGGGACTCTACTAAAACAGATTCTGGATTTCAAGGATACAGTCATCTCCACTGTTATCAGAGCACCTGCCATTCTTCTGAGCCAAGAGGAATATGAGGCCTGCACTGTTCCGTTCACTGAGGAGATAAGCGCAGACAGGTACAGTCTACACATCATGCTATGATGTTATTATTTCCCAGCTATCATGTTTAGTGGTTGTATTATTAATATGACAAGCAGATTAGGCATGACAGGGTATACCATAGAGTTCAACACATAATTGTTTGCTCATTTTCAGTTATGTTACAGCCTCTAAAATGTTCATGTTCTGCAAGAGTTAACAGACAGTTGAGCACTAGACCAGAATAACCATGGGGAAAGTGAAGGAGTTAGTGGATGCTCTGTCCATGCATGGAAATTAAATTCCACAGGATGGAGTGCAGCCCTGTTCGATCAGAAACCACCAGAAATCTTGACCCAAGATTCAGTGAAACAAGAGCAGCTGATGAAGCTCTTCAGAGAATAATTTCAACAAGATCCAGTTAGCCACAGGGCCAAGAGGGACAAGAGGCAGCAAAGTGCCTAGAAGAGGAACCGCACACATCGGCTGTTTGGAGGTTCTTGAAGAACGAGCGACTGGTGAAACTAAAAGGAGTCCATCAGGAGACTCCATGGTGGAAGTGGGATTAAATCTTGAGGAGACTTTTTCACAGAGAGACACAGACCCGCTGAGCTAGTGGCAAACCAAATGTTCAGTCTATCCACTTCCTTCACATGTGATGCAATTAGTCTCTGGATTGTAACAACACCTGTCCCCTCAGAGAGAATCTTCTCCAAAACAGGGCCGATCATTACAGGAAGTAGAAACAGAATCAATTCCTCAAAGCTGAGGCTCTTGGTTTTCTGTATGCCAATCTTAACAAAATACTTGGCAAAATTGTCATACTTAAAATAAGGAGTGTGAAATTTGTGGCCAGTGGCCTTTTTAATAGTTTTTTAAAATACTGAATCCAGCTGCTGCCCACACTTCATGAATCACCTGCAAATTCTTGAATTAGCTTTTCTTCACATTCTTCTCAATGTGAGCAGTTCTATGTGTGTTTATTAGTCCCTGTCTGTCTACCCCTTGATTGTTCCCAGCTGTCCTTTGTTTCCCCTGATTACCCCCAGTGTATTTAATCCCCACTGTGCTCTTTGTTGTGTGTTGTGTCTTTGCCATTGCTTTTTAGTTCTGTTTCCAGTTGCTACCAGTATTTGAGCTCCTTGCTGTGCTGCCTGGAC
Organism: Alfaro cultratus; assembly: GCA_903066825.1. Classification (NCBI taxonomy): domain Eukaryota; kingdom Metazoa; phylum Chordata; class Actinopteri; order Cyprinodontiformes; family Poeciliidae; genus Alfaro; species Alfaro cultratus. The sequence goes on along the minus strand of CAEFZX010027978.1, from coordinate 24,928 downwards.
TGTTTGTATATGTTTGGTTCATCATTAAAACCATCATTCACTCTACAACCTGGGTCCACCGTGCGTCCATCCTCGCCACAAATACTGCAACTCATGACACCCAAGCCTGATAAGGCTATGTCTGCAGCTTGTGCATTTTTTTCAATAAGTTTCTCTTCCACCGAACTTCCTGCGAAATATGTTTCTGTGAGTAGGCAGCTTCTTTAGTAATAACTTGTGGCTTCCTATCTGTCAAGTCAGGGGCCATATGTTGCATTGACCACAACGTAACATTCTGTATTCTAAGTTGGGGGGGTTTAAATTATGTAATATTTTGAGAAACTGAATTTTATGTCCCCATTAGATTTAAGCCACAATCATAAAATAAACATTTGAAATGTATTACTCTGTTTGTAATGAAGCTATGTAGAGGTTTCACTTTTTTTCATTGAGTTATGAAAATAAAATAACTTTTTGGTTAAATATTTATTTTTAGCTTTTTGATATGCAACTTCAACTGCAGCAAAAGGGGATTCAATATGCAAATTTTGTATAACAATGATATTAAAACAAGGACTGTTATGTAGACTGAATGAAGTGAAAGGGAAAATAGACAATGTGTTGGGCAATCAGACATGACAAAAGGGTTCGTGTATTGGGCTTCTGTGAATTGGGCTTCTAAGAAAAAGAAAAGAAAAGAAACTACACCGACGACTGTGGGAATATATTTTGCAAATCATAAGCATCTGCATTTAAGTAGTGCAACAGTTCCCTGCTTACCAGATGAGGAGGCTGCGAGCTCCCGGACGTCCCGCCCAGCTGTGATGTCAAAAAAATTAGGGGTGTCAAGGATCTGAGCTCCACATTTTCCCCAAAGCAGATCGAGCTGCCCGGGAGGCTGAACGCATTTGACTCATCCAGACGAGACAAGGTAGGACGATTAAAAACTGCCATTTTATCAAGAGATTAAATATGGATATTAATTCAAATCAATTTAAAAATGTGGGATTGAGATTGAAAGGGTGAAATGTACTCTTTTTTTTTTTTTGTATGGGGAAAAAACAACGATTCTTGTGTGAATCTGGGTTTTGCAGCTTTTAAAGCTTTCAGGGAATTGCGAAAAAAAAATAATAACCTGAGAATGTTAATTAAGCCGCACTTTGTGAGATGACTTTTATGGATGTGCTGCGATGGTTTTGGTGTGGTTTCGATGGAGAACAAAAAGCTTCTGCTCATCAAACTCGGTTCAACTTTTACTCTCGCTTTGATCTCAGATTTTCACGCAGCGCAGAAATTGACGCTTTGCTTAATTTACCGCTGTTGCGGGGGGATTTTTATTTATTTATTTATTTATTTATTTATTTATTTATTTATTTATTTATTGAGAACGTTTGTATATCTAGATATGTTTATTTGGTTACAGAGTCAACAAGTTCCCAAAAGCTCAGTCAGAATGGTTCATACACTTCAAAGGAGTTATGTGAACAAAGTTAGGCGAACATAAGTACCTACATGTTATTCTAAGCAAATTAACTTAAAGGTTAACTGCAGATTTTACTTTATTCAAATGACCTCCACAGGATTTAAGTTGGCTAATCTTTTCTCTACCGTGTTCAATGCATTACCCTTGTTAACATTAGAAGTGGGTCAAAAAATGTTTCTCACTATGATATAGGTAGCCTGGCCATTGCCTTCCTGTACAATTCTGCTTGATTCATATCTCGCTTCACAGCACAGTCTGGTCTTTCTCCCACTTACTTGGATTCCTCCGGTAGAATTTCTACCGGGCCAATCAGCAGACAGAGTGAGAAGTTGTGAACCAAAACGTGAATTTTCTGCTCTGTTTTAGAACTGTAGTCTGAGCCTGCCTGTAGTTTTAGTAATGGCAGAGGAGGACGTGAACGAAGCCGTTGAGTCCATGTTGGCCACGCTTCCAGATATTGAATTAACATTAACAGCCGCTTCTTCAGTTCGGCATTTCTCTCTTTGCAATGGAGGATGGTTGTTTATAGAGCACGGTAATTTCCAGTAAGCTTCACAGCATTGAACTGGTGCATTACATACACCATGAACAAAGGTTGGTGACTGCTGGGTAAAAATTTCAAACTTTAACACAGTCTATGCTTTCAGGAAGCAATCGTTTCTCAATAGCTGAGACCCCAGATCCTCTGTACGAAGCCAAGCGTAAAACAAGGGGCTGGTTATACCATCCATCCACCTTCTTCCGCTTATCTGGAGTCGGGTCACGGGGCAGCAGCCTAAGTAAGGAGGCTCAGACTTCCCTCTCCTCAGCCACTAGGGCAGCTGCTTTGGGGGAACCTCAAGGCGTTCCCATAGTTCCCTCAGCGTGTCCGGGGGGACCTTGGCTGGTTTTTACCACTCTATAATATAACCTCTTCCATCAGGCTTTCTGGTGTAGTTACATTTCAAGATGTAACTGTTTTTGGGGGTTGTGTTTGTTTGTTTTCCTGATAACCTGAATTGATTACATATCTACAGATGACAAAATGCTAATCCACGATGACAATATCTCCAAAAGTAATTTCAATGTTGGTGCAGCTTACTGACTGGTTTCACCAACATTGGTTGGTGGCAGCAGCTACCATCAGGTGATAAGGGTTTTTCATCTTTGTGAGGAATTTTGGCCCACTATTTATTGCAGAGTTGCTCTCATTGCAAAGTTCTTGTGTATGACCACCCTGTAGTCTGGTGAATTTTGAGACTCCTTTTCTTTGTGCTTTGAATCATTGACATAATGTACAACTTAAATGCTTGAACTTAATATAATGAACTGATGACCAGATATCTTCTTTCAGGAGTTTCTGATAGAAAGCCCTGACACCAGAGGTCATCACCAGATGAACATCTTAGATGTACATCTTACATCTTAGAGTAAGATGTACAGAACCAGGATCTGAAGCCAGAAAACAGTTAAACATTTCTTTCAGTATCCCACAGAATATTTTCCCAACGCCTTTGAGATTATAAAGATGTTTTTCAGCAAATGTGGGCTGAGCCTTTGTTTGGATGCCGTTTTAATTACTAATGTTGTTGAGCCCTGACCGTAACACAGCCGAGTGAGGTCTGCCATGTTTCAGCTGTTGTTTTCAGTTCTTTGGGCAAGTCTTCAGTGTGCTCTTGGAATAATTTTGGCACGGCTTCCAATCCTGGATAGGTTCACCACATTTCCATGTTTTTTCCATTTAAGGATAATGACTCTCACTTTGTTTTTCTGGAGTCCCAAAGCCTTGCAGAGACCCTTTCCAAGATGGTGGAGTCAAATGATTTAATTTGTCATCTGTTGTGAAAGCTTTTTTTAAACTGTGACATGATGTGTTTATTTTTTCAGACAGGTTTTGTTTAAGGGATTTTTTTTGTATTCAACAGGTTTGACAGTAATCTGACTTGGGTGTGGCTATTAAAAAATAACACACAAACAGAAGAAATAATTAAGGGGGCAAATACTTTTTACACCATGATTTATAAAGTAGCTCACTTCTCATCAGGATGTCCTTGTGTCCCAGTATGTGACTCAGAGGCTCCTTAGAAATCTGACCAACGCCCATGCCATCACTTATGTCGACTGGTCATTTTTCCCTAAAGTCACCGGAGGTTGCTCTAAATGCTGTTTGTCATTAAGCTGTCCTGGTCCAAAGCACACAACCTCTAAAGAACACCAACAAGTGCAGCTTTTACCACTCAGCTGATAATCAGTGTCGTCAGTATTGCAGGTTTCTTTTTTGTCTTCTTTCTTTCTTCAAACTTTAAAAGAAATTTTACAACAAATTCTGAATCTTTTCAATATGGTTTTAGTCGTTGACACAGCTGCTTTTTGAGATTGTAAAATGTAATTGGGTTAATTTAAAGAAACTTAAGAAAACTTATTAATTAAAATGTAATAATCACTTTGTTTGAGTACTGCCAGATGATATCCCTAGCCAAAAACAAAACCGGTCTCACACCTTGCAAAAGTATCTTAGTGAACTCAAGGTAAAGTTATTTGAATTAGAAGTTCTTTCAACTGAAGATTTAAAAAATGTAGTGTAATTTATCTTTAGTCAGGCAAAACATTTTGGTAAGATAAAACAAATGCCTAGAATCTGAATCTATATGAAAACTTCAGGCTTTTTAAGTTGTTCCTCTAAATGTTTTTAATTGATTTCAAAACTTTCCCTTCATTTTTTGGAAAACTAAAACCTAATGTTTTGTAATTTCTTGCAGGTTCTTTAACGATGATGGAGCAAGCTTCTTACTATTACAACAATATCACTGATCTAATCAACAATGACTCCTTGTATGAGGATGACGACGACTACTACAGGGATGATCACGATCATAGCAACAAAGATGAGCACTCTGAGCTGAGGCAGTCCCTCACCATAATGTCCCTCATCGTCTACTCGCTGGCCTTTGTCTTGGGCGTGCTCGGGAATGGAGTGGTTATCTGGGTGACTGGCTTCAAAATGAAAAAAACGGTCAACACGATTTGGTTCCTCAACTTGGCCATTGCTGACTTCCTCTTCACAGCCTTCTTACCACTCAGTGTGACATATACAGCTATGGGCTTCCACTGGCCATTTGGCAAGTTTATGTGCAAGCTGAACACTACCATCAGCTTCCTGAACATGTTTGCCAGCGTCTACATTCTGGTGGTGATCAGTGTGGACAGATGCGTGTCCGTTGTCTGGCCTGTCTGGGCTCAGAATCACAGGAATTTGCGTAAGGCTTCATGCATCAGTCTGTGCGTTTGGGCATTGGCTTTGATCCTCAGCGCTCCGTACTTTGTCTTCAGGGATACCGGGCCGTCATACGAAAATGAGAACATCATCAACTGCTTCAACAATTTTGCTATGTCTGAGGACAGTGAAAATCAATCTGTCCTTGAGCTGCAACTTTTCCGCCACAAGGCCATGGTCATCACCCGCTTCCTCCTGGGCTTCGTCATCCCCTTCAGCATCATCGTCTCCTGCTATGCCGTCATAATCCACCGCCTTAGACGAAACCGCACACTGGCCAACCAATCCAGCCGCTCTTTCAAGATAATTGCCGCCATTATTGTCACATTTTTCCTTTGCTGGGCTCCCTTTCACGTCATGGGTCTGTTGGAGATGGTAAGCAACATGGGAAATCACTCAAGTGAGATGTTGCTCCACATCATCGTAATCGGAGTCCCGATCGCCACAAGCCTGGCCTTTCTCAACAGCTGCCTGAACCCGCTGCTGTACGTGTTCATGGGCCAGGACTTTAAGGATAAAGTTCGCAAATCCATCCTAAAGGTCCTGGAGAATGCCTTCCAGGAGGAGGTGTCCCGCTCTTACACCTACACAAACTCAATGGTCACCATTCGAAGCAAAGACAAATCATTCTCTGATGCCGAGGTGTGAGACTGTCATGGACACTTTAGCTGTACAATGTAAATGCTACTGTAAATATAAAATCATTTTTATCTACTAACCATGTATTCTACTTTGCTTTGAATGCTTAGTTTTGCCTCAAAATATAATCTACAATTACTGTTTAGTTTTGATTTTGAGCTATAAAACATGAATTCCAAGTGTATTGACCAAATAATGCAACTTTTTGCCAATTCAAAGAGAAACTGGGTTGCAGCAAGTTATTTTACCGGCTTCCTCTTCTTTTTTAACTTGGAAACCAGAAACTTTGAACTTGACACATGATACTGTCCACAGTGGTCATCTGTGGGTTTACACCACCTGTGAACTAGAACAGAGTGTCTAGTTTCATTACGTCTTAACACAACTTAGGTCAGCAACAAATAGTTTCATCTGACATCTGCTGTCATTCATATTTGTCACTTGTCATAATACCTTCTTAGGCACTGATTGCTGTCTGCTGCATGCTTCAATAAATATTTTGTTGCCTTTTCTTCAGAGAAAAGGCAATGAAAGAATATTTGAAAGAAATATGATGTTGATAAATGATGCTCCAAATTCCATCTGCATTATAATTATCTTTGCCCCAATTTCTATGCATTTTATCCTAAAGACTATAAACTACTAACTGAAGGTGGAGGAGCTGGAAAAAGCAGAAAAATCCTCTGCATTTTAGTCAACTTAGAAAATGTGCCTTTTTTTCCTATATTGATGATTATGTCATGATTATGTTACGGTATGTAATATGTTAAACATCAAGTTTTATTTGTATTTCAACATTGTTACGTTTAGACCTTTTTCAGCATTTGTTTTAGTTGTAATGATAGCCTGATATGAGTGATGGTGATTCATCAAGTGGAAAAATACTTGATCATATCTGTCATTAACAGATATGATCTGCATATCTGTTAATGACATAACACAATTTATCATGAGGCAGCTTATCGCACATCAAACTTCAATGTTTTTAAATGCCACTAGAGGGTGCTGAATTATTGTATTCTTTTTAAATCAGTAAGTCATCGAAGGAGTCTGTGGGTGACCTTTTCTCACTCAAATATTTAAAGCACCAATTATTGACATTTTGTCCATCATAAATAAAAGAAGAAACCCCAATTTCAATGTTAGAACTGGTATAGATGTAGGATAACAAGACATTGCTAGTTATTTTTGAATGTGTGACATTACAAACAGTAATGTCAAAAAGTACACAGTAATGTAAAAGATTGTTTCCTAGTTCAGTTTCTTCTATATTATTCTTTCTTCTTAGAATGTGTTGTTTATTTTTACAATAAATGAATATTATTGTATTAACGTTCTATGTTTAAATGGCTTACATTTAATCTTTTTTTCTGAAAGTCAGCTGGAAACTATTATAGCTTCTTCTAGTGAGGTAAACAAGACAACGTCAGTGTTGGGACATTTTTTTATAAAAGTTGAACTTCACACAAATTAACAACCTACTAATCATGGTTTTAACTGTGGGGGGAGGCTGGAGTAGGAGAGAACTCACACATTTACTGGAAAAACAGTAAAACATGTCCAAGGATATTTCTGTTGGAAGGCATCATTGATACCCTTAAACAAAAAACAGAAGCAACCAGCTGCTGTCTGTTGTATCATATTTAGTAAATATAGACTACCAGTGCATAATCTAATCAAAGTGCAACTGTTCTATGAAGGCCTCAGAGGTTTGTTGGAGAATAAACAGTGTTATTGTGGAGAAAAAAGCAGGGTTAAGTCATAAAACTACACCCCAAGTTACATATTTTTTACAGAACACTGTTTGATTTATCATCCAAACATAGAAAAAGAAAGACACAACTGGTGACCTACCAAGACATGGCTGTCCACCTAAGGCAGCTGACAGATGGGTAAACAAGTAGCTCACATTAACTCTTAACTTAATGAGACGGAAAGATGCAACGTTTTTAACACGACAGTGATAGGTCATGTACTCATTATGATGTTCATGGAAGAAAGTCATTATTGAAAGAAAGAAATCAGCAGACCTGATTGTCACAAGCCAGATAGGAGACACAGTAGGCATGTGGAAGAAGGTGCTTATGTTAGCTGGGACTGAAACTAATTACTTTGGTCCAAATGAGTAGGGAAAAAACGAATTCTGCAAATTACTTTGAACACATAAAACCCACCATAAAACATAGTAGTGGTAGCATTTTTTATTTTTTTTTAACAGAGACTGACAGGGAAGCTGTCCTGATTAGAAGATGGAAGAGGACAAAACAAGAAAAAAATCACCTTCTGGAGGTTGCAAAACAGGATGACCAATGACCATGAAAATGAAACTTAACATACAACCTGAGCTACAAGATCAGTGGGTGCAGACCACAGACCACGAACAGTCATTGGAATAATTTTGTGTGGCCCCTCACCACACTTCAACAATTATCCAAATTTGTCTTGCGAGCCCAGGTGTTTAACGTAAATAGATACTTTTTTATTTTTATGTTTTTTTAATTTCAGGGCAAGATTTTTACAGAAAAAATTTTAATTTTCTTGAAAAGGAAGAACATTTTAGGTACAATACAATGTATTTTTTTTTCTTATTAAACAGTCATTTTGCTTTCACTTTAAATCAATAGTAAATAGAACCACAAACATCCACAGACTTTTACACAAAAGCAGACATGAAACCTGGCTAAATAAACCAAGGACATTAGAATATAGAGTGGTACTATATCCAATTGTTGTTCAAACATAAGAATGTTTTCTGGAGAAAAGCAGTTAGCAATCAAATCAAACAATTTAAGAAACTGTATGCCTTTATTTTAAGAGGCATTAGAGCAACCCCTCCAGTTGCCACCCCTTTTTTTGGGCCAAAACCGTTTGGAAATCCCCCTTTTTTCTAAAAAGTTCACAGAAAATTGTATGCCTGTGATCTAAATTTTCATGCTTTAGTCAAAGTCCAAGTTTAAATACAATTTAGAACCTGCAATTCTCATGGTCACAGATAATTTCTATCCAATACGACGGGCCTCAAACTATTTGGCAGAGAAGGGTTGTTATGAAAACACTTAATCTTAAGACATATATTTTTATGGAGTAATTAGTAGAAGCCAAATTTACTTATTTTCCAACAAATACTTAATCTGTGGTACAAATAAATCCTTTATTTGAAGAAAATGGTAGAATATGCAGTGGAGACAGTGTCAGAGCAAAATGAAATAAAAACAGAACTGTGTGAACCTTCATTGGACGCATAATTTTATAAAGTGACTGATAAAGTCCACAATATCTTTCAGAACCCCCATTTGACGTGGAAATGCAGAAAAGGTTGTATACGAGAGGAGGACTTTGCTGTTTTTGAAAACTGTTTGGGCAACAAAATACTTGCAGCACCAGTCCAGGAACTACTCTGTCACAATCAGATACTGGAGATAGAGCAATAGCTTGGCTGTTTGGTGGGGATGATGAAACAGTCAGGGTAAGAACAAGAAACAGAAGCACTAATAATCATATGTTTTTGTTGTTGTTGTTGTTTGCTTTTTTTAACATCAGAGTATTGATGTGTCTTTTAAAATGTCAATGTGCCTTTGAAAGTTGGATATCAATGTGTAAATAAACTGTTTACATAAAAAAAATATGAACATACACAAAACAGTTGTGAAAGGCGCTGTGGTTGAGATGGTGTCATTATTATATTTTGCAACTTCCTCAAATCTAACCAAATAGAATTGTTGTTAAATGTTTGTGCTGGTTTCTGCCACAGAAAACATGTTGCTTGCACCGCTGTCACTTCAAAGATAATAATAAAAGCTTAAAGGTCAACCAGCATTCCTACCACATTAATGAAATCAAACAGCCAATAAAGTCTGCTACATATGGGCTTTTTTGTGCCGTTAAAGTTTTTGTTTCTGATGCTTTACTTTTATAGATTTTAATTAAAGTTTAAAGATCCGATGGTCAACCAGTCTCAGGTAGTTGTTTATTCTAGTTGATGCAACTTCAGTTTTGAGGTAGTAGTGGTTTTTAAAGTACATCTCAATGCTTATGGGTGGACTTTTTTATAGGATTAAGACCTTTTTATGTTTGTGACAACCACCACCTGACATCAAGGAGCTGAAAAAGCAAGTCATTGCATGGTAAACCCTATCTGACATTCCATTGTAAGAGGAAACATGATACCACAAGCAACCAAACTGATAAAGCAACAGTACATTAGATGAGATGGGGGAAATTCCAAGGACGCATAGAGCTGTCACCCCAGCAAAATAAAAACAGATCTGTCAGTCATGACCCGTAGGGGTTTGAATTTTATTCTCAGTTCAAATACCGTCATGAAGTTGTGGAGGAAAAAAAAGCAAAGTTAAGTTATAAAGCAATATCCCAAGCTATATATTTCTTTACAGAGCATTGTAAAATCTCTGATGTGCCTGAAAAACACATAGTACCCCTTAAACAAACATAGTGTCATCAGAGCGTATTTTATTTTTCAAACACTGAAATCAGTTGTACAAATGTTCAAAACCTTTTATTTGGTTTGCAGGTTTGCTTGAGCGTTAACCCTTTACAATCCAAAATCCTCACCACTTTCAAATATTTTACATTTTTAGCAAGGACTCAATTTAAATAGATTAACTTATCAAGCATCTTTTTTAATCCAAACGTTCACAGCACTTGTTTAAGATCAGAACATACAAGTTGATGAGTATTCAGCTATGTTCACTTGAAATCTTTTGTTAAACTGAATATTTTTATTTTACAGTGCTTGACTTGATTTCAACACCTTTGTTTCTTTATCGACCACTGATTTTAAAACGTCTGACTCCATGGAGGTTTCTGCTTGATCACAGAAACTTCAACGACTGTCGAAGAAAATTCGGCTTCCATGTTACGCTATATTTCTGCAATTGTTTCATCGCCAGGCCTTAATTATTATTTACTTTCTCCTTGAGTCTGTTGTCATCTTCAGTATCTAAACTACAATCTTTTTAGCAAAGATTTCTCGATTCAGATTCCTCATCATTTCTTCCTGTGCTTTCATTTCATGGCTCTAAGATAAGTGGAGGAAACAAAAGGTCATGTCAGAGTTCATAAGACCAGCAGGATTTGAGCCTTTTTGAGCATTCCCAAGGTGCAGAGGAATAAGATAAAGTAGATTTTTTTTCCCTTTACCCAAAGCATGTCCTCTTTTTTTTTTTTAAATGCCCGGTGTGTCAAGACACACCATCAGAACCATTATCAGGTGACAAAAAGTAAGTTCAGCAGTCTGCTGGATGGTCTGAGTTTTGAAGAAGGTGTGAGTTATCCAGATTTTCTCTTTTGATATACCAAGAACACAGCCTGCTTTTGAGTATTCACTCTCTCACTTAAAAGTTCAATGGTCACCATTTAAAGCAATTACAAGACTTTTGGTAAGGATAAAATAATAGTTCAAAGTGTGCAGACTGAGAAGAGAAATGACAAAATCTGCGGTGGTGTTTGCTGTTGAATAATTAACTCATTGCTTCATATCATAATTTTGGATTGACCTGGACTGTATATAGAACTTAATCTATGCTTAGGATTGGTTCGTGATGGAATCAGTCAGATAGGATTGCTTTTTTGAAATTGTACCTGGTTGTCATGAAGAATGCTTTGATATAATCTTTGTTGTGATTTGGTTCTGTGTAAATAAGTTGAACTGATGTTACTTATGAAAATGCACTGGAAGGATATAAATATCATTCAAAAACCTGAAATGATTTTAATATGTCTTAAATAAATCAAGTAAATATAAAAGCAATAATGTAGCACAGCAAGTTATCTGGCTACTTCTCCCTTCTAGTTTATTTTAAACCTTATTACAACAGGATTGGGTAATGTAAGACTGCTTAATATTATGGCGTCACTTTAAGGTTTCCTCCTTTTTTATTTGACTTATGTTTTCGCCCATCTGTTGTGTCAGAATCAACCTGGCCTTTTGAGGAAAAAGTAATTGTTCTTTAGATAACTCAAACAATCAATCAGTCAATCAATCAATCAAGTGCTTTACAGAGTCAAAAAGAGCATAAACAACAAAGCAACAACTGAACAAACAAACAAAATAAAACCAGAAGTGTCACCACACATTTAAGTAGTAAAAGCCTGTTGGAATAAAAAGTCTTAAGGGTTGATTTAAAAGGACTAAGTTTGCTTATGGATCAGAGATCTAAGGGAGCTGATTTCAAAATCACGATGCTACTACCCAGAAAGCATAATCACCCCAATGTTTGCATTTAATATGAGAAACTCTAAGAAGGAACTAATTATCTGATCTCAAAGCCTGAGGGCAAGATGAGAAGCTCCGTAACTCTAAGTAAGGAGGATAAATTCTATTGAGGGCTTTAAAACAAATAATAAAAGTGGGAAGCCAGAGTAGAGTGGATAAGACGGGTGTGATGTCTTGCCATCTAAAAGTGTTGGCTAAAAGACGAACTGCTGCATTCTGCACGGGTGGAAGGCATCTCAAAGATGACTGACGTACACCGATAAGAAGTGTGTTGCAATTCCACAACTGATAAAAGCATCAGGTCATCCTTTTAAACTGATACATGCATGAACAGCCTTCTCCAACAGTCTTCATTAGAAGGTGTACATGACAAAATCCAGATTGGACAACAGATGCAATTTGTTTGTCAAATTGTAAAGCTTTGTCAGGGATTTTCACGTGGTCACTGACAGAATTTTCCAGACCACTAAGAGCTTTACCACCAGATAGGATCCTGTCTGTATTTTAGTCATTAATAAACACAGAGTTCTGACTCAACCACTGTTTGATTGCAGAGATGCAGTTAAGGGAGACAGCAGATTACTGCATTTTGGCCGTATTGGTAATCTACATAGCAATGAATTTAACATTGTGATGATTTATTTTATGATAGATACCAACAGTAATATGTAGAGAAAAAAGTAAAAGGCCCAATATGAAACCAGGAGGTACTCCACGCAAAAGAGGGGTCAAGTTTTGTGGCTTCAGAATCAGGACAACTTGTCATAACTTATGGAAATATCAATTAGTTCTCAACTAAAAAAATCTGACAAAAATGTATGACCACTGGCAACAGCCCACTGGTTAATGAACCCAAACAGTTAGTTAGGCAGCAGGAAAATTATCCAAAGCACACCCAGTTCAGACTTAAATTTACTTGGGATATCTTTGCATGGCCCTTCAAGAAAACCTTCCAATGTGGCATAATCGAAACAATTCTGCAAAGAAGATTGGGGTAAAGTTCATCCACCTGTAAGAGACAAATTTTATTTCAATGGTATGTTTAATATATTGTCATGTACTAACTCTTGAATAAAATCATTGAATGCGGTCATTTTAGTATGCTTGCAGCATACACTTTATCTTGTTGGCTTCAAATGTTTCAAACTTTGAGCTTTGAACGAATTGAGAGTTCAGTATGGTGAAGTGTTTTCTGACCAAACCATAACAGGGTCAAACCTATTGCAAAGATCAAGCTTGAATCAGTTTGTCTGTGGAGAAAAGACACATTTCTTTGTTTATGTTGTTTAAGTTTAGGGGAAGTGGTCAAATTTAAGAACATCACACGTAAAATATGTTGCAACTTCTGTTATAGATGTAAAGCAGAAGTGACAAACCAAGCAAGAATCTGCTTCTAATGTCAGAGAAAGGCACAATAAAGGCACAATAATCATATTTTTTCAAGTCCAAGGCAGACAGTTTAGGAATATTGTTGTTTGCTATCAAGAAATATGTTTTTTGGAAATTAATGTGCATTAAGCTGTCAATATCTTAGGAATCTCTTTAACAAATTGATGTCCCTTTGCTTCCTTTGAAATGCTACATGTATATAAAAAAGAGGTCCTTCTTTTTCTTTCTTACTTTATGTTATAATCTTATACTTTAAGATATCTCCAGCAATTAACCCAAACTTATTTCCTAGTTTAACAATCGTATCCAGACTCAGATTAGCTTTTAATTAGATTACATCTTAAAGCAAAATATTCAACGTTCCAATCTTTTATTAGTAATGTTTCTGAAGGATGGCTGAAGAGTATGTAAATGCGTACTTTGCATGGCCTCTGGGTCCGCCTTGATGTGGGCGGAGGCATTATCAAACACAGATAAACTGATATTCACTAGTTTGTGTTTTATCAGTCAAACCTGGACTAACCAAGATCAGACAAGAGAGGCTTTCAAAAAGGTATGTTGGGTAATTAATACATTTTAAACATGATTTGTGTCCTTTTTGAGGTAAAATTAGTTTCTTTATTCCTAATTTCCATGGCAATAGGACAAATTAAATAAATAAAAAAATTAACACTATTAACCAAAATGAGCTAATAGGAGAGGAGCTTTTTCAGGAGATATAAGAAAAGAAGTGTGATCTTATTTTTTAAGATCACATTTATACTTTAACCTGCAGGGTGGGGCTGTCCATCTCCTTGTATGGCTGAGGTCTTTCTGTGCAGTTTTCATGTTCTCCCCGTGAACATGAGTGTGTGCTTTATGTTCTACACCAAAAAAAAAAAATTTTGATTTAAATTTAACTTATTTCTGCCTGTAGATGTATTTATAAAGAGTTTTGAAAGAGCTAGAGTGAAAACGCAGTGCTTCATTTAACTGCAAACTCTAAACATGCATTGAAAGAAAAAACATAAAAATATGACATGGGAATAATAAAAGATTAAACTTGGAGAATCTGGTATTTGCAGGAGCTGCTGTTTGGCCAAGGAGGTAAGAAATTGCAAAAGCAATTTTTGGACTCCATTTCATCCAAAAAATAAATAAATTACATCATTTGTAGATCTCATACTTAGAATTGGGATCTAGAATTTCCAGAGAACTCATATGTTGACTGATGTTTGCATTTTAATGATAACATCATTAAATAAAAGCCAAAGCCAGATTTTGGAAATACAGACCAATTTAAGAAATTAAGAAAAGCCCATTTATTTCAGGAACTTCATCACTAAGGCACACAGGCATTTGAAAGTCTTTATTTATATTAATGATGATGATTTTCCACTTACAGGTAATGGAAACATTATAGTATTATGTCAGACCATTAAAAAACATACAGAAATGTGGTTCTTACTAAAAAGTATGTTCAATACCTGCTCAAATATTATTTTCAAAAGATACTTTAAATCTAACAAAAAGGCCTCATCTGAACATATCTTTTTTCAATATGGCTGCAAGTCTCAAATCTCTGATTGGTGCATTTCTAAAAGCTCTTATTATACTTTAGTTAAACCCGGGGTCTAGTACTAAGGATTCTGCACCTTAAACATTACAAAAGATAATTGCTAAGAGTAACTAATCTATTTTGGAATATATTAGTTCTCATTCTGCCCTGATGTTGTCCTGCAGGTATCAGGACAGCCATGGATACAAATGCGTCCATCCATCAAATGAACAACACGGTGGAGTCCATGTCCTCGTCAGACAACAATGCAAATCTCAGAAATTCTCTACACATCTTGTCTCTCTGTGTTTTCGGCGTGGCCTGTGTGCTTGGGGTGTTTGGAAACGGACTGGTTATCTGGGTGGCCGGCTTCAGCATGAAAAAATCTGTTAACACAGTTTGGTTTCTCAACCTGGCTGTGGCTGACTTCCTCTTTACGGCCTTCCTTCCCCTGAGCATCACATACCAGGCTTTGAATTTCCACTGGCCGTTTGGGAAGTTAATGTGCAAGTTGAACAGCGCAGTAAACTTTCTAAATTTGTATGCCAGCGTCTACACCCTGGTGGCGATCAGTGTGGACAGGTTGGTGTCCGTAGTGTGGCCGGTCTGGGCTCAGATTCATAGGAACGTGAGGAAAGCTTCCTATGTGAGTCTGTGTGTTTGGGCATTGGCTTTGTCTCTCAGCCTTCCATCCTTTGTCTTTAGAGATACTGCAAGCTACAACAACATTACCGTCTGCTACAACAATTATGCTTTCTCCAATAATTATAGCAATCCAGCTGTGATTCAATTGCAACATTTTCGCCATCGATCGATTACCATTACCCGTGTTCTCCTGGGCTTCATCATCCCCTTCAGTGTTATGCTCTCCTGTTATTCCATCATAATCCACCGCCTCAGGAATAGCCCCACATTGGCCAAACGATCAGGCCGCCCTTTTAGGGTAATTGCTGCCATCATCATCACGTTTTTCCTGTGCTGGGCTCCCTTTCACATCATGACGATAGTTGAGTTGAAAAGATTTGACCCAAACAGCCAAAGCGAAACACTGGCCTATGTCATCAATGTCGGGTTACCACTTGCCACGTGTCTGGCCTATGTTAACAGCTGCCTGAACCCGGTGCTGTACATATTCATTGGCCAGGATTTCAAGGATAAAATCTGCAAATCCATCCTGAAGGTGTTGGAGACTGCATTTCAGGAAGATGAGACCAACAATTACACAAAATCTACCAGCACCAGCGAAAACAAGAGATTTGACCACAATACTGAATTGTAGAAATAGCACAGAATTTTCTAAACAGCTGAAAGGACTGGACAACTATTACAAAATCCATATTTTATTACATTGTAATTGGCTCTGATTATCAGAAAAAATTGAGGTGATGTATACAAATGACTATTTCAGAGAAGGACAAAATCAAATAAACAATTCGCATGACTGATATTTTGTAAGTTTGACATGTGCACTTGCATTATACTATTTCCAGTAGGCCAAGCTCTTAATTTTACCATCAAATAAATATTTTCTTATGTATATATTCATTGTATTTCATATATTCATTGTAAATGCCAAGGAAATTTAATTTGATGTTTTTTGTACAATATTTGAGAGTCAGTTTATTCCTGAAAGAAAGGAAGAAGGTACAAAAGAATGATGGACTTATTAAAGTGACAAAACCACTGTGTCTGGACACATCTTGCATTTACTGAAGTGTGTGATGTAACTCCTCAGTAATAACCGTCATCTTTCAGAAATTGTGTATGGCTGGAAGGTTATGTTGAAAAAACCAGGGTTCTGAAATTGTTAATAGAAAAAGCTTTATCTATGTTCAGATTTTTCCATCAGATAATTGAAGGTTAAAGATGCCACTTAATTTTTAGGTGTAAAAGTTAAGTATGAAGGAAATTTTAGAAAAATTCCCCTATTGTTGAGCTGTTTGTCAGAAATAGCAAGATTTGTTTTGGTCCTTAACTTTGTCAGTTTCATTACTGTCATTGAGGCTGTTTTGTTTGCAAGATTTTGCTTGTTATTTTTCTTTGATTGGAGAGGAGACTGTTCAACCTTTTACATGCGCTAATTCCATAAAAATAACTGAGGTATTTTATTTCAATGGTATGTTTAATATATTGTCATGTACTAACTCTTGAATAAAATCATTGAATGTGATCATTTTAATATGCTTGCAGCATACACTTCATCTTGTTGGCTTCAGATGTTTCAAACTTTGAGCTTTGAAACTGTGTTTTTTCTTTCTAAGATGTACTATCAGATGATGGATTCGTCATGGTCAAAAAAGGATTTCCACGGTCATGTTTGCGCATATTTTAGAAATATATTTGAAAAAAGTAAATGCTATGATAGCATAAATGTAAGGACCCTGACTGTAAAACATGAGAACAAAGTGAGTTAAATAATGACAAATAGTCTAAATTAAATTTCCTAAGGGGGAAAAAAAAAATCATCAAACTGAACAATGCTATAAAACTTGGAACTTTAAATTTTACATATAAATATCTCAATTGTAAAATATATGTACGGAAGAAGTGAAGTTTTAGTGACACCGTTTCGTAAAAGCATATCGAAAAATAATTTACAGTTTGATGTTTGTCTAAACCCCCAAATAAACACAGGGCGGCGGTAATGCTTCTGATGACCGGTTACACTGTGAGAAGATGGAAACAGAAGAAGAAGGAGGAGTCGCTCCACCGGGGCCTGATTCTGCTAACAGGCTATCGTTGCACATCGGCTTTTAGCTGGGTGTTAGATATTGTTACTCATCGTATTCCGTAATGTACGAGATTTCACGGTAAGTCATAACTTAGCCGATGGCTTGAATTAGGTTTCAGTAACTTAACTGTCTAACTCTTAAATAAAATCACCGAACGTCTCCACTTTCCAGGTGTAGCATTAGCTAGCAGGAGCTAAAGTTAGCCGTTCCGATCACAATAAGCTCACGCGTTATCACTCCAGTGGGAGGCTTAAAGCTACGTAAACTTTTCTGGGTTTACACTTTCATTCGCTGATTATTGCCTGCTAATTGTGTCGTCTTGTGCTGTAGGCTAAGTCCAGCTTAAATAAAGTAAACGTTGATTGCTTCATCATGCACAATGTGTCCATGTTAATTATCGCTGCAGCAGTGCCGAAAGCGCCAATCTTTTACTGTAAAAACATTCATGTCAAGAAGATTTTTCTTTTAATAACTGCTGGGAAATCCTGTCAATGCTTTGTTGGCTATAAAATAGTGGAAAAAATGTTTTGACACCGTCTGTGTGTCACGTTTAGAAATCTAAACAATGAAACTTGCATGCATTTGTATATCTGCCAGGTGCGAGGTTATGTATTTTAAATCTGGTTTGCCTTGAGACCTTTTGTTTTCAAAGGAATTAAGCAAGGTTTAGGAAAGATCACATTTAGCCACTCTCTAGATTATAATTACATAGTTTATTTCATACATCCCTAGCACTTAAATGCTCATATAAATTCTGCTCACCAGGTCTTCCTTTGTGTACATATAAAGCATCGAGTTAGAATGATCATTTACATGGCAAAGTCTCTTTTTTGCTGTAGAGTGATGATAACAAGAGATTCTATATGCAATAGTTGGATAAAGTTTGAAGAATTGTAAGCAGAATTAGAAATAAGCACTTGCCTAACTCAGTATGGATTTACAATGATAGAGTGCTCCAAGAATTAAACTCCCAACTTTATTCCAATAAGGATTTGGATGTGTAAAACTTTGTTAAAATAGCAGGCTATCAGGTAAACTGGAATGCAGCTATTCTCAATCATTAGAATTTTAGAGAAGTTATAGACAGTTGCTTTTTATTTGTAACTTTGCTAATGAATTTGAATTGTGCATTTTGTTTTCATAAAAAGCTCCCATTCTTCTCTGTCTGGCAGGGTTTCTCCCAGTGTATTATAAGCCTGGCGGGCCACCAGGTTTTATTTGCCTCCCCCCACCAGACTAAGTGTTTTATTTTAAATAGATTTTACAAGTAAAATTGACAGTAAAGTCAGATTAAGCTAGGTTTATAGTTGACGCATTGAACTTAGTCCTCTGTTCCTGCACCTGCCCGTTGGTCTCACATGCTATTATTTCCAAATTATGATGCAGACTTGTGCATCTCCAAATTGTTTTACCTTTTAGCATTTTTTAACACAAAATCATGGTGGACCACTAGTAAACTGCCATAGTGTCCATTCCACTGGGCTAAACAAATTTTCTGGGGGAAACCCTGGCCTCTGCCTTCACTAACACCTATTTTTAAAGTCTCTTGTTCACTTTTACACCTCCAAGATGGGAAGGGAGCTTGCCAGACAGCTGAGTTGACATTTATGGGCGAAGTTACTGCCAGCTTGTCCCAAGTTGCCAGTAACTTGGGATATCCCAAGTTATTGGGAACAATAACACTGCTGAAACACTCGGGATTTTTGATGCGGGTCTCTGTGGGTATACATGTATCAGAAAAAAAAGCACACATCATTATATTGCTTCAAATTCTAGTGTTGTGATTCTGACATATTGTTACTTCAATTGATATGGCTTCAGTTTAAAAAAAGCAAAAAAAACACTTGAAGGTTGTAAAGCTGGGCTGCACAGTTGTTAGCTCGGTTAGCTTTGCGCAAGAAAGTTCTGGGTTGATTTTCCCCACCTGGTGTCTGTCTGGATGGACTTTTTGTTCTCTCTGTACATGCATGGGTTTTTCTGGGTACTCTAGCGTTTTCCCACAATATAGAAACGTGACTGTTAGGGTAATTAATTAGTTTCAACTAATTTGCGTAATGTATGAGTGTGTATGTGCACTGTCACTGTGTTGTCCTGTAATGAACTGGCGACCTGTCCAGGGTGTGCCCAACTTTTGCCTAATGACCCCGACAGATGGACACTAGCCCACATGACCTTTTATCAGTAAGCGTGCATAGACTACACCTGTAAAACATATATCAGTATTCATTCACAAAGGACTATTTTGAGTGCAATAACTGTTGCCAAAATATTCGTAGTGTTATGAACTTGTATTTTACATGCTGATTTAATATTTAGCCAGCAGATGTTTTATTGCTACAATATATGTAGCAAAACATATATTGCTACTGTTTTTTTGTTGTTGTTGTTTTGTTTTGTTTTTATCACAAAGTGTTAAGCTTGATACCAGGAAACCCTGGTCATTCTGTACAACAGAAGCTTTGATTGGTCCCAAAATGGGCAATTTCATTCCTGAGCAGAACTGTCACTAACATTTTAGAGATGTCAGTCTGGCAATGAATGGGAAGTAATGCTGGCGCTAAAGTTCTCAATACAGAAAATAGGATAATGATCAAATATTGGTTATAGTTATAGTGCCAATGGGCAGTAGAGTTCTAATTCAAAAGGTGATGAGTTTATTGGAGTGATCAACCACCAGTTCGCCATCAAAGATTTTTTTTCTATCCGATTCTTCAGAGACCAAAGTGAAGCTTGCAAGTGTTAATCCAGCATTGCTTATGGTTGCGTAATATTGGAAACCATGCAGCACACAGTATCATGGTGGGATAATGTGATGACAATATAGATTGCAGTAAGCTAAATAAAACCATGTTTATTTCACATCTCTTTGCAAACATTCACCACAGTGCCTTGCATGTTCTGCAACAACTAATTCTACACAGACTACATATGTCCTCTCCCTATCTCTGTGTTATTTATAATAATAGCAAGGCGGCATGGAAGGGTAGTGAAAAGTAATCTCTCACTGTTGCACCTAGAGCTCCCAAGGGAGGAAACCATAAAACTGGGTAGGTGAATGGGCGTTAAGAAGAAGACAGCACATGTTGGGCTCTTTTATAGTAGCTCATGGTAGTGCTGTCACTCCCAGCCTAGTTTGCAAAACATTTTCAAGCCAGCACTTGGATGCCTTCTTGTCATCTCTGTTTTCTCTGAAAAGACTAAGACAATAAGCGGTGTTGAAGTCCAGCTGTTCTGAATACTTTCTATTTGTAGTTGTTCGTTGGAACCGTTTTGTCAAAAGGGAAACTTATTCTGTGCCAATTTGATTGCATTTATTGCAGGTTCAAACCTATGGCATCACGTTCCTGCAAAAACAAAACAAAACTGGCAAAGCAATCACAACACCGCATTTATTGATTGCTACATTTCGTTGCTTTGCACTACATTTCGTTGCTTTGTACTACATTTCATTGCTTTGTACTTGTGACAGTGCAATGACAATAAAGTTGAATTCTATTCTATTCTATTATAGATCGCATTTATAGATCACGACCGAATTCACTTCCTAAGAGAGTGCATAGCTCTGATCACAGGAATTTCCATCTGTCTGCGGGCCTATGAAAGCAGCACGGTGATTAGTACAACACACCCCCTCCACCATTTACAAACTCTCGCTGGAAAACTGCGTTGATTCTCTGTTTAGTGGACATATTTGTCAGTTCAGAGTGGTAACTCTTCTGATTTATTTGACTTTCAGCTAAAAATGTAGTGAAGGCCAGCACAGAACTTAGCCTATAAGGATAGTAGAAGAGTGGGGGATGTGGTATGGATTAAAAGTTTAAAAGTGTAGAATAAGAAGAGCAGGAGGAGGACAAATAAGAATTTTATTTTTCTTTATCCTCCTCCTTCACTGCCTTCTCTTCTCATATTAGGCCAAGTCTCGTACTGGTTGTCACCAGATTTTAATAGAAAATCCAGCCAATCAGAATAGTTATGGCCCCCAAGTAATTGGAAATGCCTCCGATCAGAACTATTCACCCTCTCAAAAAATTAATGCTGTGGTGTCTGCAGACTGTAACACCATAAAATCAATGTTTGTGAAGGAATTGCATCATTGTGAGGTCATCTTGAGTGGTTGATTTGCGGAAGGATGGCTGTCGTTGACCCTTGTAGTTTCTCAATTGTTTTACTAAAAGGTTTGCCATATGCTTCCATGTCACAGTTTCTGTCATCTACACTGAGAGAGGGGGGTTTGTGTTAGCCAATACTGTACAGCCATATGGTTTTGGTTTTGTTTTTTAAATGGAGTCATTTTCACTTAGATTTAAACAATGTGTGAAACTACCAAAATCATATCAATGGTTTTCATATACATTTGTTTTATTTCTCCAGGTGCTACAAAGTGAAAGACGTGAGGAGTTGACATCTCATCATTTTGTTGGACAAGGAACCTTCACTGATTGCCATGGACATCTTTGCCCATGGGTGTATAGAGATTTAGGTGCATATTCAGGTTCAAAAGTGATGCCATCAGTACACGGACAGAATCGTTTTATCATGGAAAAACAGTCAGCAGTGAATACTGTTGCTTCAGCGCAATTGGGAGGAGAAGCCAGTGCTTTCATCTGCACGGAATGTGGTGATGGGTTCAGTCAGTACGCCAGTATATTGGCCCACATGTCTAATCATGGACCTTTGGAGTCTTTTTCTTTTGATGGCTCATCTAATGGATTTGATATTCCTCAGGAATATGTGCTTCAAGAAAATGGTACGCTGATTGTTGTAAATGGCTTGCCTCAGTTGAATTCTGTAAGCTCTTCAAATTCTTCTTCCGCACCTATGCCTCCAGGAAGACTGTCATCACCTTTGCCGTCACCTGTTAAGCCAACTACTACAACTCAGAACTCGCAGCCCTTCTCAGACAAAGACTCATTAAGACCCAGGCCACCAGGCTTGAGCTCGGACGTGCTTCAGCAGAAGCATTGCCGTTGTGAAATATGTAACCGTTCTTTTAGTACGACACAGAGTCTGCACCGTCACCAGCAATATGGGAATTCCGAAAGGGGCTTTCGGTGCACTCTGTGCTGCAAGATCTTTCAAGATAAAAGCAACCTCAAGAAACACCTTCAAGACCATTTCAATGAAAAAACCAGATGTTGTGGTCACTGCGGTAAACGATTCCTTAAAATTGATGCGCTCAATGCTCATCAAAAAGAGAGTCACTCCATCCCCAAGGCTTTGGGTAAACCAGACAGTAAGGAAGACAAAAAGTCAGAAAAGGCATATTCCTGCAACAAGTGCAAGCTGATTTTCTTTTGGATGTCAGACTTCCAAATACATTCGTTGTATCATTGCAAGGGACAGGAGCTCGATGTGGAGTTGGAGTCTGATATTGAAACTGAAGAGAATTCGAAGCATTCTGATGATGGGGAGCTTGTAAACTGCCACACCAATGGTCCATCCAATGATACTAGGAACGGAGGGCGAAAAATCTCAAGAGATAGCAGTATTGAAAAGAATAAGCAACCCACATTCACACCGTATAGATGTGGCCTATGCGGGGATCGTTTTGAGAGGTTAGCAACTCTCAAGGAGCATCATGTCACACATCAAACTCAGGAGGAAATAGATGAGATGAATAAGGAATATCAAAAGCCCATAAAACGAGTTATGCCACCAAATACCAGCCGGAGAGGATCTAATCCAAATGGAAAACTTCATCCTTGCAAGCATTGCCATCGAGTTTTCAATCACTCTAGTAGTTTGTCTCGACACATGAGATATCATAAAGGCACAATGCACACTTGTGTATTTTGTGGCAGACATTTTCCACAGCGCTGTGATTTAAGAAGACATGTGATCATGTACCACAAAGCTGAAGGCTTAAAACTGTTGCACTCAAATTCACAAAATGGGCCTTCATCTAATTCTGCTGATGATGATAAACAGGCTAACAATCCCGAGGACAACACCAAAGGATCTTCTGACAATGAACAGACTTCCACAGAGCAAACTGGAAAAGGTGGCAGAGTTAACTACAAATGTCAGGAGTGTGGAAAGAAATTTGGACTTTTGTGTGTGTACCAACGACATTTGCGCTATCACAAGAAAGAGCCCATTAAGAGTCCCAAGAGTCTAGCTGATATTAAGAAGAATTCATCCTCTGAAGTTCATCTTCAAGATCACTTGGACCCTGAAGAACCAGATGATGATGGACAGAAATCTCCTGGCAGAGGAAACACTGTACATGAGGAACTAAAAACAGATAATCCAGAAGACATAGAGGAGGATGCTATGGACCAAAAACAAAATGAGAAAGCCAGTTCTTCTGAGGCTCTTTATGAATGCACTGAGTGCACTCAGACATTCCCATGTTTGGACACATTTCTTGAGCACCAGGCTTCTCATGACTCAGAAGCAAAAGCTATTGAATAAGAAACAAAAGGTATGGGTGGGGAGTGTACAAAATACTTTTGTTTCAAATATACATTAAGAAGTTGGACAGACTATTCTAACTCGCTAGTGTTCTTCCTCCAACTTGGATTGCAGGTCAGCTGGCTTCTTGTATTTTTTGTGATATACATTATAGTAGAGTTCTTTCATTGTTTTACTTATATTTTTAAATGTATGCATATATTCATCCTTTTAAAATACAGCATTGTCATTAAAATGATCAAGATAACATACTTTAGTGCTTGACGTTTTACTTTGAGTCCCTATTTTCTGTAGTGACGGACTGAAACTAAAACCAAAATATGTTTCTAGTGTACAATTTTCATTCCTTATGCAATCAAGGTATTCAGGTATCTACTCTGGTTTGGGTTACTCATTCTTATTTAGATGCTAGTAAATTAAGTTCTCAATTCCTCCACCATAAAATCCACTACTTCCTATGGAAGTAGTACCCCACATGGGATCAGCTCAGATCTAGAGGTAGAATTGCATTACACTATTGGAAGCCTACATGTAAAATGCTGAAGCAGCCTTTTTTATGTTTGTCAAAACTTGATCTGGGTTTTTATGCGTAATGAGTAATGGCACATCATTTACAAATTACAGAGCACACTGGCTGTTATTGGTTGGTAGCAGTTTTCTTAAAACATGTTCTAAAATAATTTCACATATTGGAAACTGAAGAACTTGTCTCATAAACTCAAACTTTTTATGTTCAGAATTTAGTGGTTGGTGAAGGCATTTTTTTTGCCATGAGTTTATTAAAAATGCTCAAGGTCTCCAGTAAGATTACTGTAATTTGCTTCTGGTTATGTAGTCAACATTTTATGTCTAGTTGGAAATAGTTTTAGTTTACTTTTTAGGAATCCAAAATATAGCGTCGTACACACAAAGGTAGCAAGGACTTCAAACAATTCTGTTTTTTTTTTTATATGTGTAGATTCTCTCCACTGCATGGTGCTCTGCACTCTTAAGTGCCGGTTTGGCTTTGCCATTATATATATATATATATATATATATGTATATATATATATATAGATACCATAATTTCCGGACTATAACCCTCGGCTTTTGGCACACGCTTTCATCCCTGCGGCTTATACAATGATGCGGCTTATTTATGCATTTTTTCTAATGGCCGCCAGGGGCGCTTTAGCAGAAAAGGTAAGAGTGAAACAGGTGGAATATATGTGTCGAGGAAGACGCAAGTTTAATGTAACTTAACATGTCTCAGTGCACAGGAGGAAGATGA
>CAEFZX010027973.1:0-12207 GCA_903066825.1 Alfaro cultratus | reverse complement strand
AACACTGAGTCAAGTCAAGTTTATTTGTGTTACAATCAAAGTCAGCTCTAAACAGCTGGGATTTATCCTTGATTTAAAGGAACTCGGGCTGCACAGTGGTAGCACTGCTACCTTGCAGCAAGGTAACATTTTTACCTGGGAATCAAACCCAGGTCAAAATGTTGACCTGGGTTCGATTCCCGGCCTGGGGTCTTTCTGCACTGAGTTTGCATGTTTTCCCTGTGAATGGTGGGTTCTCTTCCTCACAAAAACATGACTGTTAGGTTAATTGGTATCTCTAAATTCCCCCTAGGTGTGTGTGTGTGTACGTGTGTGTGTGCATGCATGGTTGTTTGTCCTGTCTGTCTCTGTGTTGCCCCACGACAGACTGTCAACCTGTCCAGGGTGACCCCGCCTCTCACCCGGAACGTTAGCTGGAGATATTCACCAGCACCTCCCGACCCCACCAGGGTGTTGGAAAATGGACAGATGGATGGATGGGTTTCAGCTGTTTTGCAGTGATTTTTGTTCCAGATTTGTGGTGCATAGAAGCTGAATGCTGCTTGTCCATGTTTGGTTCTGGTTCTGGGGATGCAGAGCAGACCAGAACCAGAAGATCTGAGATGCTGACTTTATTAAAACTTTATTTAGACCCCTTTAAGCTTGGCAATAATATTGTTGTTTGAATGCTGTTTGCAAGCAGCCCATCACTAGAAATATTACTTTTACCTGGAATAAAATCAGGAAGTTGTTAGATATCTTCCCTCCTTTATATGCAGCTTCATCATTTCCCTCTATCTGCTCTTCTCTTTGCTGCCATTCAGCCTGACCCAGGATCAGATCACGTCAACTGGAGGAGTTTGGTCAACCTGTGATCGCTTTGCTCAGCTACCAAAAGGTAAGCAGAAGCAAATAAAGTAAAACTCAGCTGTAAAATGTTGACCAGCTTTTTTACCCGGCAATGAACTTTTTTTTATATATCACCATTATTAACCTTACCTTTTTTACTGCAACATTGCTTCTAGTTTTCAGGTAGTCATATTTTGTTTTAATGGTGAGATATTTGTCATAAACACTGAAAGTATGTATCAAGTTTTCCACACTTAATGATGTGGAAATAACAGTGTTTACCTACGTTTGACTTACCATGAAGGCCATTTGTCTCCGTGTGCTTTCCACTTATAAATGCATAACTACATTTTTGGGCAGTAAAATTTTATTTTTTATCTCCATTTCCAGTCCTGTGCATAAACAGGGACAGCAAACCTACTGATACAGACGACAAACTGTTTTTCAACAACTGGTAATCATTCTGCAAAGGATACCAAACAGATTTGGTCTGTTTTATTCCTATAAAACAATCTGAATAAATGACCGTAGAACCATATTTGCACATTGCTGCTACTCAGGTTTAAACTGGAAAACATCTATCAGAGAATAAATAAAATATCATTTTAAACAAACTGCTGGTTCCATAAATATTCATAAGTTTTACCCTTAAATACCAAATATTGACCATTTTTATTTTAAAATTTCCTGATCTCCTTTATTGCCCTTTATATTAAACAGAAGATTAGCATAATATACCTACAATATTTACCCTTAAATGAAACTTGCTTCCATTGACTCCCATTATAATAACATATTTCTCATGCTATGTTGTCCTCAAGTAGCAACAAAGTATTAAATTAAGAGTCTTAAACTCATATTTTTACAAAGTATTTCATTCGAGGTGAGTACTCATTTTATACCCACTGTGCATTTTATTTGTTAGTATTTTGATATTTGGTTAAAAGGAAAATCCTAAAGAGAAGACGTTAGATGTCCAGATTGGGTTTAACTTGTTTTACCACTGTCTGGATCAGCAGTCTGTTTTACTTACTTTGACACTCAGAGATCTTAACATGTTTATTGTTGGGAAAAATGTGTATTTTACAGATAATAAGGAAGCCCTGCTGGTTGTTCTGTCGTCTCAGTCTGGAGTTGTAAAAGATGCTGTTGAGGAAATGAAACAAGTAAACACTAACGCTTTTCAAAGTTTTTCTTTTTCTTTTGTCAAACTAAAACCTCAGATTTTATTTGAACTTTTAGTTGTTTCTGTATACTTAAAAACCAAATGTTTACACATTAAACCAGATTTATTGCTTAGAACCAACAGCTGCCCTCTCCTTCACATTCACAGGTCTTATCCGAAACCCAGGACCCGTTCGGCGACTTCCTCATTGACGACCCGGACGACGACAATCCTCGAGGCAACCAGGACGTTTACCTGTCAGAGAAGGACCGGCAGGTGATCAGTGCGTGTCAGGGATTAATGAAAGCAGCTGCTGCTTGCTTGAGAAAACTCAAGTCAGCCGTCAAGGCCAACGGTGACACTGCCGAACCTCAAAAGGTCTCTCAGCTGGACGATCTGGCCGACATCAGCCGGGAAATCAGCCCCAGGTAAATAGACGGTGTTGTTGTTTCTGCTGGATTTTACATAGAGAATGAAAAAAGTTGCAACTAAATGGAAAAAGTTAATGATGGTACATTAACTAAACAGAGTCCTGCTGATTGAATTACAAATGTAAACCTAAATATGTTGGTTTGTGCCAGCAGGTTCAAGTAATTTGCAGGATGTTTGGACTTGTATTAACTTTCCTTTGTATGACATCAAAAGTTTTTTTTTAAACTGTTCACTCCCATGAAGATATTTCTCTCAGCGTTGATGTTTTCCTTTGCAGTGTGGACGATCTTGCCCTCTGTCTC
The DNA here is from genome assembly GCA_903066825.1 of Alfaro cultratus. NCBI lineage: Eukaryota > Metazoa > Chordata > Actinopteri > Cyprinodontiformes > Poeciliidae > Alfaro > Alfaro cultratus. The sequence continues at coordinate 9,480 of CAEFZX010027973.1, read as the reverse complement.
TACCCACCCATGAATTACAGTGGAGTGGAAAACCACGTAAGACAATCCTGCATTCTTTCTGAAAAATAGAATAAAATTCTTTACTCTCCCTCAAATTAATAAGGGTGTTATTTTTGAATCTTAAAAATTTGCCATTTTTTATATTTAATGTGTTTCCATAACATTGACATTGAGTTGTTTTTGTTTTTTATTCTTTCGAAGAATAACAAACTTTCTTTTTCTCCATTTAGACGTCTAAATTGGCAGCAACGTTAAGAAAACTTTTGGACCTGATTAGGTAATGTTTACTCATCTACAGTAGCTTGTATCAAGAGTGCATGATACACAGAAAATACCTAATTGTGATATTTATGCAGAACATTACAGTGATCATAATGATTAACCCACATTTTACAACAAATAAGACATTTTTTCATGTCATAAGTGAAATGATCTCTCAATGGTACTAGTATTTTTCTTTTGTAAATATTAAGGGATTACAGACTTAAAACAAGTTCCAACATCTTGCTGAAAAGTTGCGTGTAAGTTAGTTTTATCTTGTATTAAGTGTACTGAGATATTTGCAGAAGAAACTAGTCAAAAATACTTAAGAGTTTTGTTTTTGGAGCCTGATAAATGCAGAAAAGAGTTTTCAAATAATAATTTCATTTATTAAGAGGAAAAGCTTTCCAAACCTCCCGACCCTTTAGGAAAAAGTAACTGTCCATCAATAACTGATGAAATTAGAAAGCTGAGCTCCATTTCACAAGCCAAACTCAGGTGAGATTATTACTTCAGAATCAATTTTAATGGTGATGTTTATGTGTGTGAACATTTGGTTTCACATGCTCAAAGTGTTCAGACATAAATATATAAACTTTACTGGAGATTAAGAACATACTAATTAAGAATATGTACACGTATGAGGTTTCTTCAAACTAAATCTCAGTTTAGTCACCTCCAAAATGGGCTAATAAGAAAAACATTTTTCAGTGTAATGTTTTGTTTTCAGCATGTTGTCTTTAATCCGGCATTAAAATGATTTGGTTGTGATGAATGTTGCTGTTTTAGTGATGACAGCTTTGACTTGTGCTCACCCTCCAGATCCAGCCATGTGTGTGGAGAAGCAGAGCTGACCTGGGTTCAGTTTTTAGAGGCAGCCGTCGATCACAATGTTCAGAAAGCCAAAGAATCGATTGAGCTGGACGGCTAATTTCCTTTAATAGAAAGTTTGTAACATGCATTTAATGGCCGCCTTTGCAGAACCATTGATTTGGTTTATGTAAAACCTGAGCGTCAGAAAATAAAAATGGGAACAATTTACTTAAACTCTGAGAGAAAAAAGACAATATAAAAGCTGGAAATACATTTTGACTGTGTAATTTGTTTTGTTGGACTTGAAATGTTTTGAAAGTAAAATATTTTGTCAGAGCTGTTTATTACATAAATATATAAAGACAGATAAAGATTTTTCTTTTGCGAAATTACGAGAATAAAATCATAATATTATGACAATAGAGTTATAATATTAGACAAACGGATACAATATTACCAGAGGTAAAAGTCAAACTGCAAAGTTTTGCCCAATCATTTCCAAGTCCTGTTACTAATAATAATTTAATGCTGATGTGTTAAAAGCTAAAATATTACCTTATTTCTAAAACCGACTTTTTAAAATAAAAAAAAGCATGACTTTACAAAGTGTTCAACAATCCTCATTTGATTTTTTAAAATGGTATTTCTAATACGACTTTGTTCTGGTAATTTAACTTTGCTATGTTAATATTCTGACCTTATTCTGGTAATCGGTCAGGGAATGTAGATCACTGAGCCTGAACCAGTCAACGCGTTTTTGGCCTTTTTTATAAGAAAGAAATCGAACTCAGGTGAGAATGAACTTTAACTCCATGACTGTTTTCTCACCAGCTGTCACATAAAAACGCAGAACAAGAGCTTTTCACTAGATCCTGTTTAACTCCTGGTGAAGTCCTGATCATCAAATCCTAAACAGAAATCTGTCACATACAGGCAGGAATCGCTTCACGGCTGAAGTTTGAAATGAAGAAATGTTATTTTTGTTAATTATTGTAATCAACAATCATTTGTTTTGTGAGTGTGAGATTGTAATCGTTGGAAGGAAATACATAACTGGTGGAAATCCAAGTCTCTTCAAACTGATTCTTTTTATTGGAAATGGATCAATTATGTGTTTCAATCTGCATTCATTGAAGTCCAGAGTCCTGCAGTTTTTAGATGTGTCCCTTGTCCCTCAACATGAGTTTGTTTACAAAATCATTCAACCCTTAAAATACTTTGTTCAACAAACTTAATAACCTCAACACTCAACTAAATGAGACATTAATGAAAACTAATGAACAACCAAAAGTAAACCAGCAAAAATGAACAAATAATAGAACCAACACAGAAATGTAACATTGTGTGAACCGTGAATGTTGATGTACTGCATACATCCTGAATAGATGGTTCGCTACTGAGGAGTAAAGAATCTACCTGGTTACGATAAATGACGATTTTCAGCTCTGACAAATAAAACATAAAATTCCTATTTTATGTTTTATTATCAACCCGTCTGGTCGATTCTATTATGTTATCGACCAGACGATAATATAATATTATTTGGTCGATTCTATTATATTATCGACCAGACGGGGGCGCCACAGCTCTAAAATTTACAGCTAATTTGAAAGCTTTCAAGACGCACTGCTGGGATAAATAATGATGTTTCACAGGAATATCTAAATAATTCATGTTTAAAGGTGGTGAGTGTTTCTGTTTTTCTGCCTTTAAACTGTTTTGAATGTTGGATAATCAGACATTGTAAAATTAGATTTTTCAGTTTTAAAGGGTCTTAAGGTAGAAATTTCCTTTTGTGCACAAATAAGAAAGTTGCAGACTGATTTGAGGTTTTATTCCAAATGTGCCGGGGTTTCAGGCTGGAAGGTTTTTAGATGTGAGTTAAAGATGGGATTTTTCTCAAGGAAAAAAACTGATTTATAATTAGAATTAAGCTGTTAATGTCAGGAGTGCAGGAGTTAAACCCATTTAAATTACCCTAACATCTTAATGCAGCAGCTCTGGCTGGTTCTTCTTCATGGGTTTCACTTTCTTCCTCTTGTCTGGGTGTTTGTGCAACGTGAGCACGTCTGCAGATCTCAGTAAGTCAGCAAATCTTCAGTAAAGAGGAAATATCATCCGTTTGCTGCTCTTCTGAACCTGGAAGATCTCCACCGGTAAGACGGTTTCTCCTGATTCTGAACATTAAGATGATTAAAACAGGCAAACATTTTGAAGAAAAGCATCGGATATAAGTTTTTATGCATTTAATCCATTTGCAACAACACTGCTGCTTGACTTTACAGAAGTAACTTCCTTTATTGGATAGAAATATATATATATATATATATATATATATATATATATATATATACTGACACTCAAAAGAAAAAACAAGTTATTTTCTGATATTTTTCTTTGTTTGAAAACTGTTTTTTACATAAATAATATAAATTTGCATTCCTTCTTACAGCAGTTCTTAATTTCCATTTTTACAACCAAAATGTTAAGTTTGGATAAATTTGTCTGTTTTTCACAATTTAAGGATGAGATTTTTCCTCTGTAATTATTACTGGCTAAAGTTTTTATAGTTTGCTTGAATTGTTTTTGTCAGATGCAACAGAAGCCCTAATTCAAGAGTAATCTGATTACATTTTGGCTGCTGCTGTTTGTAGACAAGTTTCTTTTAATAACTTTAAAATAAAGTTTAACGTGAAACAAAGACTTTTCGTCATCCTGCCTGCGTTCCTGTTTTCTCTGTCCAGCGTTTCCAGCCATGGGAGCTGATCTTGTCTGTGCAGTTCTGTTCGCCGCTGCGTTGCTGCTGTCAGCCGTCGAATGCGATGTGAACTGTAACGGCCGTCCAGGAGAACTTGGACCTTCTGGACGAGACGGGCTGGCTGGGATGAAAGGCCAGAAGGGAGAGCCAGGTAGCATCTTCCTGCTGAAATCCAAGTCATATACAGGATTGTTTTATCAGGGACCTTTTACGGAAAATTCAGTTTGCATGTTTTGTACTTCCACTTGGATTTCTACTGCTACTAAAAACAAACCAAGGACTTAAAAAAAAACAACTAGCTGGCAATAAGTTATTGCTTTTTGGTGTCTGGAAAATGAGTACAGCCTGTTACCTAGCAACCTGAGATGAGCTCCAGCATGTTTGGTCAGTTGGTTTTACCACTGTAAGCGCTGTACAATGGCTGCTGGAAAAGACGTGTGTTTTGTTGAAACCCTTTTCTGCATTCTGGCTCCACTTCTGCTTTTCAAACACGTACCATTGTATGATTTCGCATCTGTTTGCAGCCATTTTTACATGCGAGAGTAAACGTTGAGTTGAGGGGCGTGGCCAGCAGCAGGTTTAAAGTGACAGGACGCCCTAAAACATAGGCAGGGCTGAGGAGATTAAAATCTCATTATCTAAAAATGATTGTGTGTGAAAAACGTAATGAAGATGCATCTATCCTGACCTGTTGAAAGAAGCATGATAAATCACCTTTAAGTTTTTCTTAAATATGGGATTTCATAACTTTAGCATTATTGATTATTGACCGATACTAAATATTTCTGAGTTTATGACTACATTGCATCTTTATGTTTATTAAACACACTTCTGTCACTGGACTGAACCAAACTGCAGCAAGTAGAGACTTTAGTTTGTCATTTAATGACCAGGGATTAAATGATTTCTGCCGATGTGTCTGAACTTCAGCGTTTTCACTGTCGCCTTCTGGTTGACGCTGCAAACCTGCAACTTTTAGAACAATCCCTTTTTTTGCACTATTCACTTTGTCCTCAGCTCTCTGGGTGGACGGCCCAGTGGACCCAAGCATGCTGCTGAGGCTGAGAGGGGACAAAGGAAACTCTGGGCTACAAGGGCCGATTGGTCCAAAGGGTTACCGTGGTGACGTGGGAGCAGCAGGAATGGCCGGCCGGCCTGGTCCATCCGGTCGAGTGGGGACAAACCTCAACTCCGGTAAACGCCCCTCCAGTCCGCTGCACACACAACGAAGCTATATCTGACCTCACACACTCTGACAAGCACAAACGTCATAGAAAAGCACCAAAATAAGGAAATGGAGATTTTGTTTTCAGTGATTTGGACATAAATGTCCCAGGTTTCCTGCTAAGCCCGGTTCTCTGGGAGCTCAGGGAAGTTTTCTGGCCCTTCGAATGATTCTGTGTGGCCCCCAACTGCAATTCAATAATGAGTCAAATGCAAACTTTTTAAATGTAATCAGAGTAAAATTATAACCAGCATAATTTTCTTACAATAGAAATCGTTTTAATAACACTAAATCAGCTTCTATTTAATTTATTAAACTTGATTAAATATAGGGAGTGCTTTGAAAAAAGAAACTGTATTCTTATAACAGAATCAATTTCTTCAAAAATAATTTGAAAAGAATTTCATGAGACTGTCTTTGGAAAACAAAGTGTCTTCAGTCAGAGGTTTCTTTGACTGTAGCACAGACTGCTACAGCAGATCTCTCCTGCCAACACCCATCATTCTCTACAATGACTGAAGAACTGAATTAATATGAATTATAACATTTAATTTCCCTCAACAAAATATTTTTGAATTGAAAACTAGATTAAGTTTCTTTTAATAAAGAAAATAATTTTAAAGTGTTGGATCCACATTTTATACAAGAGAAAAAACAGACAGAATTAATTGATTGATTTTATTTAAATCTTTCTATTATTAGCAGTGGTTTTAAATATTCTGACTTGTTGATTTTGACCCACATAACAAAAATTTTGGTTTAATTAATGTGTTTGTGTTTTCAGGACAAAGTTCGTCCAATCAGGAGCCTCACTCAGCTTTCTCTGTGAAGAGAAACGTCACCAAATATCCAACTTTCAACCAGGTTTGCTAAACGTCACATTTCTACATGCTAGGGAATAATTTATTATTATTCTAGTCATGACTGAAACTGAGAGCTTATTTGTTTCCTGTCAGAAAATAACTTATCAGGAGGCCGTCGTCAACACGAACAACAATTTCGCCATAAACACCGGCATCTTCACCTGCAGAACACCTGGTTTTTATTACTTCACCTTCCACTCCATTGCCCAGGTATGCCTCCACCAATGAGTTACTCTGCAGTTATGGCTGTAAGAATATGTAGCAGTTGTTGACATCTGCATGTGTGTTTAGGTCAGCATGTGCCTGGCTTTAGTCAAAGAAGGAGAAGACGAGAAAATCGTGTTTTGTGATGAAAACACTAGGAACTCTGAACAGGTAAGTGTCCAAATTACGCTCAATATACGGCTTAAAGCTGCAGTATGTAACTTTTATTTAAAGAAAATCTGTTTTCTACATAATTGTGACAAGATAATATGAGAAAAATGTAAAAGATCAATTTCCTCCCAGTACTATTATTTCCATCTGAATAAATGTACAGCTCCTGATGAAAAACAACCAATCAGAGCCAGGAGGAGGGTCTTAGCGCTGTCAATAATCCTCATGAACGCACTGCTACACTTGCTAAAGGGGTCAGACACCTCACAAAAAAACATTTATCAGGTGAATGCTAACTAGCCTTAGCATCCAGGAAAGGCTATGCTGACTGAAAGAAGCTGCAAAGACTGAGGCAGCATGCACAAGAGCTTGATTGACAGTGCTAAGACCCGCCTCCTAGCTCTGATTAGTTATTTCTAGCTAGCAGTGGGAGCACCGGGAGGAAGAGGAGCTCAATGTTTTCACAGATTCTGTCTGATATCAAACTGGCACAACATGGTGACAGTTTCAACAAATAAATAAATAAAATAGTTTTTATAAAAGTTACATGGTGGCATTTAAAACACAACTTCTCCTTTTCTCTTATCTTTCTTCCAGCTCCCAATATCTGTGTTCATTTTTATGTCCTCAACTGAGAAATACATAATAAAGTGATGAAAAAACCTCCAGATAAATGCAAATTCACAGGAAGAACATTTGTCCAGTTGCAGCAACTACTCACTTTCACCCTGTGACATATTTATGCTTCATATGTTTACGGTTTTTCTGCCTCTGAAACGTGACATTTATCTTTTGATAAAACCCTACAGACAGCAGAGAGGCTCAGCGTTTCTTCTCACAGCCTTGATGTGATGAGCCGTGTTTTTTTGCAGGTGCTGTCTGGTGGAGTCGTGTTGGAGCTGACGGCGGGACAGAAAGTCTGGCTGGAGTCCTTCAGAGACCAGCAGCAGAACCTGCAGATCCAGAAAGACTCCGACGCAAGAGACGTCAGAGGAAAACTGATCGTCTTCAACGGCTTCCTGATCTTCTCAAACTCATAATAAAACTAGTTGCGTCCTCGTTCTGCAACGTTTGACCATCTCTGATTTCAGTGTCTGAGGTTCAGCAAATGTTTTCATATTTACTATTTTAGAGCCGATTGATTTTTATTAAACTCTGAACCTGAAGTTGATCATTTCATGGATTGGTCCCCAAACGTTTGGGAATACAGTTGCATCTACTCCAAGGGCCACAAAATGTTTAGTATTTTTTATTATAGTTTTTATTTGCTAAATAAACAAACTTACCACACTGTATTGTAATGAAATAAGCAAAGCAGTCAGATCTCTGTAGACTTAAAACAAAAAGGTTCTTGCAGGTTTGCCAGATAAAAGAAAAATAAAATAATCCTAAATTTTTCTTCTCTTTTCTGTCTTTTCTTTGTGGAACAGTTTGTGACTCTCTCTTGCTTTGTTTTTCCAAGTTTATTAAAAGTCTATCACAGGATGATTTTAGTCCCTATTCCTAAAAATACAATAATTTAAAGCTAAACCTTGAATACTTTGTGTTGCACATTAGATTTTCCGTTTTTTAAATTTGATTTTAAAATGTGGGTCTGCATCAACTGCCTGAACCAACAAAACACTTTTATGTTATTTTTGAACTGGGATCAGTGGCCGCCCAAAATTGTTCTGAGGTCCAGAAATGGCCCTCGGGCCGCACTTTGGTCACCTCTGATTTAATGTAATAAATATAACTCTACCAGACAATCGTTGATCAAAATGTTTCTTTATTTTAATTCCAGTAGCATCACTTCACAAAGCAAATAAATTTAAATTCTTTAAAATTTAGATTCTTGTTCTGCTAAAACATGTACGTTTGCTTTTTGTTCATAAAAAAACTGAAGTTATTTTAGTGATGTTTTTAATTGCACTAAAATAATTAATTTTACCTTTTAACCTCAACCTTGATGTATTTTATTTTCTACTCTCGTTCTTCTCTATTCTTTACAACAAACTAAGAGAATTCATTTTGTTTTCTGAATAGTCATAATGTCACAAGTAGAAATAAATACAAGAATGCAGACATAGTGTTAGGAGAACAAAGTCATAATAAATAATATTACCAAGTAGTGATTGTATGAGAAGCCACAGAAACAAACTTCTCTACTCTATGGAAGCTGAGGAGTGTTGCAGTTAAGATAATTATACTCGTAATTATTCATCATTATAATTTCCAGCCATTGTTTTCGTCCAGGTTGATCACGTCGGGCGTCTTCTGAAGCAGAATTATGATGAAACAATAACATAAAAGGAAAGTTAAATGCAACATGACCTCCGACTGCAGATGCTTTGAAAATGATCACATCCTATTTAGCTTTAGTGGCACAAATACAATCTTTAGGGGGGTAAAAACTTCAGAATTGGGTCATGGAAAAGTAAATATGGGTGTCATTCACCTGCTGTGTGAATGTAACTAGCAACATGAGATATTTAACTTCTCCTCAGAGTTCGTAAAACATGACAATCCTTCCTGGCTGATGCTGTTTGTTTGATCCTCAGATCATTTTCCTTTAATTGTGCGAAGGAAACGAAACAAGTTGGTTTTCTGCACATCCTCTTTCTGGATCATTGTGCCGCACCCTGAGGTGACCTTTGCCTGCTGGAGCAGTGGAGCTCCAGTGTTTCTCAATCCTTTACAGGCTTAAACTGAACCAGAGTCGACCCAAAGCTACAGAGAATAAAAAAAGACTTTGGACATTTGACCTGCAGAACCTCCGTGTTGTTAGCTTAGCTTCTCTGTTTTGATGAATAAGACGAAATAAAACGTGGCGTCTGTCCGCTGTGATGAGAAGTTTCCCATTGAAACAAAGAAATCTCAGCTCTTCATGTCTGACTGGAGCCAGTTGAGTTCTGGACCAACTCGTCAGCCGTCCCAGTAATATACTGGGGCGGCTCCAGTCAGACATGACTGGAGCCAAAATAAAAGTCGCCACCTGGATTTAACTAAGCAAATAGGTACAAGCCTCCTATTGGATAATTACTGCATAGGCGATTATCTTTCAGCTGGCAACAAGTTATTTAACCCCAGCTGATGCAATGAGTAACTCCTCATTTCTTAAACAACCGTGGCAAAAGACACATCCTGTGGTCGTGGAAAAGACGTTAGTCTGTTTAAGAAGGGTCAAATCATTGGCATGCATCAAG